>JARJCP010000274.1:0-33478 GCA_029281795.1 Mycena crocata | reverse complement strand
TTTCGGCTGGGCGGTACCCTTGGGTCGAGGTGCCTTCCACGGCACGGCCGTTGACCTAAAATCGAGCTCACGTCGACGCCGGTATACCCAAGGTGGACTGTATGAACATACCGGCTCGGAGCGCGCGAGTTGTTTGAGTTTTGTGCAGGGGGTGGATTCATGATGGGTAGTGAGAGTACAGATGCATGTAAATAAAGCACGCCTGAATCATATTTCCTGCCACCGCCCACTGCACATTGGTTCTGACTACCTAAAATTCCCGGAAAAATTCCAGTGGGAGATTTGGAACACCTTTCCAGATCCCCCGCCTTGAAAGTCGCAAATTTCGAGTTGAAAAGATTAGGGAGCGAAAACGGTACCAGCAGACCGTAATCAGCTTGCCATACGCGTAAGCAGTAGTTCGCCATATCCGTCACGAGTTCGTCATACCCACCGTCGTTGCTGCAGCCATATATCCTTTACAGTGACTCAGAAACTGATGGATACTGGTAACATTTCTCATTTCTCAGGACAAGATGCTAGTTATATGTACACGATGTAGAAACACACGAAATAGTTTATGTACGAGTCGAGCGACCTCAGCGCAAGTCTTGTAATCACTCGTTGTCGCCCTTGGAAGGATGTTAGCGCTACGTTTCAAATAACAGACGAGACGACGTACGGCCTGAGACTCGAGCATCACCTGCCGTTGCTCATCGCGAATCGTCTGGATGGCTTCAACACGGCGCATGATATCGGCTCATGCGCGCTCGGCGCCCTCGATGTCGACGTCAGGGGAATCCGAACGCACCAAAGCCTGGCCCTCGTAGGTGTCGGGACGCGTGAAGATCTCAGGTTCGTGTGCGGATTCTGATGCGCGAGTGCGCTCGCCGAGAATCTCGAGGGCAGCCAGGCGGTCGCAGCGGCGCGCTTCCTGCGCATCGCGAGGTTTTGAAGGTATGATAGGGCGCGGCGTTCACCTTCAATGGAACCGCGACTCGCCTGTTCGCGGGCCTCTTCTTCCCAGACACGCACTGCGGCAGCTTCTCGCTCGCGGTTGTCGGCATTGGCCTGCGACATCAGAGCGAGAGCGCGGAGGTGCTTCTCTGTGTCGGCCATGACACGGCGCCAATCACCGTGGATGTGTTCGACTTCGAGGCGGGCGGCTTCGTTGCGTGCGACTTCATCGGCGGCATCCGCCACGTTCAGGTTTGCCAAGTCGCCCGCAAGTTTGCAGGTGGGGCAATTGCCGTTGGCACAGTCAGAGTATCGAACCGATAAGGCGTGGACTTCCATATCGATTCCCGGGGGGACGACGACCACTCGGCCGTCGACGATTGTAAGTGGGCAGTCTTCAGGGACCAGCGGTGGGGGAAACGGCATGGCACTAATGTCGTCCGGTTGCTGGGATGCAACCGCGTGCGCGAGGGCACGCAGCGCCGTCTCACGATTGGTGCGAAGGGCTTGGTCAAAAATTGCTTGGATTAAAACGACGGCCGAGCTCCTGTCTCCGCGCATATGGAGTTGGACGAGTTTGGACGCGATACGCCTGATGGGGACAATCAGCTCGGAAGCAGAAACATGTTCGATGAAACAGAGGAAGGGAAAAAAAACGCACATTTCTACAGAGGACGTTAGCGGCACAGAGGACATGCTAAGTTGTTCTTTTCTTTGGGGCGTAGCCGTGGATTTGGGTAGGACGTTGTGTGGGAATGTGGCGTTGAGGACTACCTAGGTGCACGGCACACGAGGATAATGTATGGAGTTTTAATATTTAAGTATACTTAGCTATAGATTAATTACGGCCACGTGCGGTACATATGGATGCCTTCACGCCACCGATTCGCCCGGTCTTCCCGCCGTTGGTCCTGCTCGTTGGTGCACATGTTCTGCTCGACGTCAGCGTCCGTGCGGAAGTCGTTGTATACCCAGCGAAAGATGCCGGCGGGGGTATACTGGGTGAATGAGAATCGCGTTTCTTTTGAACCGACTGGGACGTTCGAATGGCGAAGGATGGCGGATGGGATAAGGATGGTAGTGCCGGGGGGAAAACGAATAATAAGCATGAGGTCCCATAGAATTAAGTGGCCGCCTTTGTCCGGGTCGAAGCAGCCGAGTGCGGTTATGGCGCACCAACCCCACGCTAGGTTACCAAAATCGATGTGAGGGAAGGTGGCCGTGCGGCGGCCGAACTTAAAAGTTGCGGTGGTGAAGACGGAGTCGCGGGCGCGGAAGTTGCGCATCATGCGCTTGGCACCTTTGCGAGCCCTTCGGTCCCAATCGAAGACAGCAGCCGAGGTGGCCTGGTAAAATGTGTGGAGGGCAGGAGCAAAGGCCATGAAGAGCACTAACACAACAAGTCAGCAAGGCATCAAAGGAGGTTAAAGAGCACATACCGTTTGTCCAACCGGCTATGCGTCGAAATTCCGAGAAAGCGAAGAGCTGAGCAAATATGATGAGGTTGACGGTCGAGTGAGCGAGGTTCATGGGCCACCTCTGTCCACCTCCCATCGACGGCCCCACGTTCTTGGCATGGTGGGGACCTCGTCGTGGAATGGTACCTAACGCCCGACGGCGCCAGCGAGGTTTGCTATAAATCTCGGCCGCCGCAGCCTGCATGTGCGCGGCAGCGGGCTGAGCGACATCCTCGATCCACGCCGGATCGCGTGGATGCCCGCCAAGGACGGCAATGACGCGTCGGTCGGCGTCAATAATGGGGGTGGTCGCACTGTGATCCCGTCAGGGCTACGAAGATAAAATGTAATTAAAGATACGTACCCATGCCAGTCGTATGTTCGCATCCCCGGCAGCGCCTGAGCCTCCTTCAGCGAGTACTGGCGGGCGTCTGGCTTCGGCGTACGAAGACCCATCCACCCAGACGCCGCCACAGGGAGGCGGTACGCCTCAAAGTTCAGCTCCAGTTCGATGGGCTGGCTTCGATGAACGCGCAGGGCCGCAACTCCTTTGAGGCGACTCCCCGATGCGGCGCGCTTCTGCTCGCGGTCGCGCCACCTCACCGTTCGATCCTTGAGTCGTTTTTTTGAATTTTTGCCGTGCCTCGATAATGCTGCGGGGCGTGATGGGCGTGGTGAGTGGTGTAGCTGTTGTTGAAGACTGGGGAATATCCGTAGGGGTGCGGTGGACAGCTGGCGGTGGGGATATGGCGGAGGTGGCGGCAGGGCAAGTGGCGCCGCTGAAAACAAAGGCTGGGGGTGCATCACCGTCGAGCTCGCAGTCACCGTCATCGGAGTCGCTCTCCTCATCCTCTGCAGCCTGACGAAGGATCAACAGGTCGGCGATCCGTACAGTGGGCACGGAAAGAGGGATGGCCTGGGAGAAGTCCGGCAGGAAAGGACTGAACTCCTTCCCTGAGCGGGTTTTTCGACCTAAATTCACATTAGCAAAGGGTACGGGACGGAGGAGGCACGGGAGGGAGAGCAATTGACTTTCTGCATCTCCAAAGTCGGAGTCGCATATTTGCCGTAGCTCGCCCTCAATAAAAATTTACACACCTTGGGTCATTCGGGAGGGGAGAGTGGATGGGTTGAGCGCCCCGCGCTCAGCAATGAGCATCCCTGCCCTTATAGGCGCATCGTGACGGAGAAAGGGAGTATCTGCTTTCGTTTCAGAAGTCCGAAAAAGGAATATTTGTCCACGTGTACTGACACCCTCATCTTTTTTCCAGTCTCCATTGCGATGTCCGCACCGGGTAAACCGCGCCGTCCTCGTCCCATCAAACGCTCCCGGATTCATACCCTCCCTCCCGAAGGCATCCACGACCACAGCTCCTCCATCGATGACTTTATTCCCCAGGTCGATGAGCCGCTTTATCATACGGTAGAGCACACGTCTCAAGATAATCGGCGTGTTTATCACACGCAAACCCTTGTCGATGCGCCATCTCCGATCAAGCGCAAGCACATGGATGATCTTGCGGAGGCTGAAACTGCTACTCAAGTCCCTATCGACGCGAACACGGTCAATAATGCAGACGACACGTGGTTTGATGATGAGGCGTATGAAATGTTCGGCGACAATGCCCTCCCTCCACCGAATGCGCGAAAGAGGAACAAAAAAAAAGGACGTGGTCTTCTAGAGCCGTCAGTGCGTCCCATTCCCATTCGTGTTACCTTTTTTTTTTGAAAAGAAAAAATTGACACGCGCCGATAGCTCCAAGAGTTTCGTCCTTTGCGGCAAGAATTCCTCAATCAGATGCTGCGAAGGGACGGGTGCGGCGACGCATCATCTGATATCTGCCCTGGTTGCGGGGGCCCAGACTCTATGATTCGCTGTCGAAATTGTTTTGGGGACCTTCTTTACTGTGACGTATGCACGGTGAAGAATCACGAACACCATCCGCTGCATATCATAGAGGTATGCATTCCTTTAGCTCTATAATTCATCTTTGTACTCAAACATTCACAGCGATGGCAGGGTGGGTGCTTTGTGGAGATGTCGTTGAAGAGCCTCGGCCTATGCATCCAATTTGGGCACCACGGATGCGTCCAGCCACGCGCCGCGGCCGAGGATTTCGTCGTCCTCAGCCTCAACGGCATCCACTCCGTCAACGTAGACTTTTGCGGCTGTCCGCAAGAGTTCATTCGCGGTTCCCCTCGCGTTCAGCTCCTGCGCGCCGGCTGGTTCCCTTCAACTCTGGAGAAGCCCCAAACTGCCGCAACGTTTGATTGTCTCGATTTCTTCCACATGCAGACGCTCCAGGGAAAAACGACAATGTACGACTTTTATGTCGCCCTCGAGAAGCTCACCGACAACACCGGCGTCAAACCGGCCAATCGGTACTCGGAATTTCTGCGCATGACGCGCGAGTACCGGCATCTGCTGATGCTCAAGCGTGCCGGTCGAGGCCATGATCCCAGTGGGGTCAGCGGAACTCAGCCAGGCGAGTGCGCTGTCTTATGCCCCGCCTGTCCGCGGCCCGGTGTCAACATCCCCGACGACTGGCAGAAGGCGCCGCCGGAAAAGAGGTGAACTTCACGCCCACGAAACGACGCGCATACTAACATTTATCTTATCTTAGATTCCTTTACGTCTTTTTTTTGGCACTCGACGCGTGCTTTAGACTGAAGCACCGTATGATTTCAAGCCACCTGCGCGACCCGGGTTTGGGTACGGGCTGGGCTTATTTCACCGAGAGTGAGCCGTTCCGCAAGTTTTTGTTGACGGTTACGGATCAGAAGGAGGTTGGAGCAATTTTTTTTTCCTTTGTGGCACAAAGCACTGATCTTACCGGCAGATGAGCACCTGCAGCGGGCTGGCGGCCTTGGACTTTGCCAACACAAAATTTTCCCGTGGATATAGCTCAACCGGTGTCGCCATGGGTGTATGTGCGCGCCATGAGTTCATACAGCCCACAGGAGTGGGTGACCTTCAAAAAGGGGAAAGGTGCACATCCCTATTGCTTATTCCTGCGTTTACGAAGCTGAAGGGTGATAGATTTGTTAACATGGACTATGTGTTCGCCTCAATCTTATGCCACATCGACACTCGACTCCTCAAGGTCGTTTCATACGATATACTCTGCCAATGGTGGAAAAAACTCAAGGAGCGCCTCTTGAAGCTACCTCCCCTCCTCCGCCTTCGGATCTCCCTGGCGCTCATGCGCTTTGTGATTCCTAAAATGCATATTCACGCCCACATGGTCGCCTGCCAAGTTTTGTTTTCGCTCAATTTTCTCCTGGGAGCGGGACAGACGGACGGGGAAGGTATTGAGCGGCCGTGGGCTAACATCGGTGGTGTCGCTACCAGCACCCGGGAGCAGGGACCTGGCTTCCGCGCCGACACCCTTGATGACCATTGGGGGTTTTGGAATTGGATCAAGCTCACACTTTTACGTACGTTGTCGTACTCAAGTATCGCTTCCTTGTTGCTCACTGTGATGCGACTCGATTCGCGGGGCTTCACGGAGGAGTTGAAGCTGCCTAGAGTCTCGGAAGCAGCCCGAGGGCGCTAACCGAGACGAGAGATGAAGAGCGGGAGCGGCCGTTGGGCGCTCAACCGACGTTGTGACCCTTCGTCGAGGGATCGTGTGACCCGGGATCGGGCTCCTATAACCCAGGAGGCACGGGGAGCAGTTGTACGCATGCTCGGGCCTCTGGTGGGTCGGTAGGGGTGGTCCCTCGTAAGGCTCGCGTTCACGACATGAGAGTCTAAGTGTGAATATAAGATGATTATATAATATGTACATGTGACTAATACGTAGATAAGATGAGATAAGGAAATCTAGTGCTAATGGCCTCAGGCCGTGTAAATGGAACAAATAATACATAGGCGTCACAGAGCCCCCCACACGGCCGGGTACTATTAGCAGACGCCTACCCTTCGTACTCGTCATCGTTGTCGTCGCCGTCGTCGTCGTTATCATCGTCGTTGTCGTCGTCGTCCGTGTACCCGACGCCTTCTTCCATCGCGAGTTCCTTCATCCGCGCTGAATAGCCGCTGCGCTTGCCCCTATGATTGATTCTCGACGCGCGTCTAGGGTTACCTCGTCGACGCTTCTTCCCTTGCCCGGGCAATGGGGCTCCTGGGGCGGATATCCGTCCCCTCAGACAGCGCTCCGAAGTGAGTCGGTTGCTCAGCGGCACCATAGAGGTACCGGCAGACAGTCGCTCGCTTAACGGGGTGGCAGACGTCAAGCGCGAGACCAAAGGGCGCGGTCGCGGCTCCGTAGGAGCTAGCCTGGGGTCCGGGAAGTCGGAGAGCCGATTGCCCAAAGAAGGAGCAGCGGAATTGGTGCGGTGCGCTGAGCGTCGTGCAGGAGACACGGGGGTTCGCGGCGGGGTAGCGACTAGCTGTGGCAGACCTCGAGGAGGGCCTGCTGGCTGCTGCACCGGCGGAGTGCACGTCGGAACTCGCGAAGTCGAGCGTGCTGCCTTGACAGCGTGGTCGGTACGACTGGCGCACGCAAGGGGTCGAGGGATAGCTTCTTCCACGGCAGAGGCAACGTGGCGTGTCAGAACCGGAAGCAAGGGTTCATCGAGGTCGCGGGGAGCAGCCACTTGGCGCTCACCCTGGTTCCGTACCTGCGACGTTAGGGAATCCTCACCGGAGGACGCTGCTGGTGGCAAGGTGTTACCTTCCAATCCGCGCTCCAGTTCCTCCGTCCATAAGTCGTTGGAATAGCGAGCAGCGTCATCGAACTCCTCATTTCCCGCATACGACGCGGACACCTCCTGGTGGAGATCCTGTAGGTGACTCCGTGCACGCTGCCCCAGGGTTGTCGTCGCGAAACGTACCCACATCCGACCTCGTGCACGGAGGATAGCGAGGGGCCGTGCATTGGCGTGGTAGAGCGCATCGCGCGCGAGTTCGCGGAACATCAGAGCATCATACCCTTCCCCGACATTGTCCAAGACGACAACGTTCGAGGGCGGCGTCCGTGTCGGCCCCGGAGGAAGGTCCAAGATCCGCAGATGCGGCTCGCCCGGCGCAGCGTCGACGTCCATCGAATCCACTTCCTCACCTTCAGAGTCGCTCAATCCCAGCGATACTTTGTCTTCACCCGCCACCGCTCTCGCTTTCCCTTTCCCTTTACCCTTCCGTTGTTCAGGCTCCGAGTCGACCTCCATGGATTCCAAGTTCGCTGCTGTGAGGTCGGCACGAACGTTGGGGAGTTTGGTGAAAGAGCCCGGTATGAGAGGTAGCCGCGAGACATCAGGTAGCTCCGCTCGCCTCCCGACATCCGATAACGAAGGGTTCATCGTCTCGTAGACCCACGACGACGCTTTGAACGGCTTTAAAGTGCCGTGCACGTCTTGGAAGAACGGGAGACGGGGCGCTGGCATCCCAAAGCGGTCCTCATCTAACAGGCCCGGGGGTTTTGGGGGTAGTTCGTCCGGGTCTGCGTGCAGGCTTCGCTTGAGCTCGCGATCCCAGAGGTGTAGGAGGTCTGCGGCTTGAAATTCTGCCCACGGTACATCCACGCCGTTTCGCCCTCCTCCGTCTCGCTGAGTTCGAACTTCGCCCAATGTCCCTTATCACTCCGGCCGGGGTGTATAGGAGGAGGGACGATCCAAGGTGCGTGACGAGGATCTATCTCGCGGAATTCCAGGGAACGAGCAGCATAAGCGTCTTGCGTGGCACGCGGCGCCTCAGGCACCGCCGGAGCACCAACACGTACGTCCAACGCCAGGATGGTTCGTTCTGTAGTCGCGGCAGCCCCGGCGGGCGCTCTACGACTCGGAACACCCGGGGTAGGGAGCGATCTTTGTGCGGGAGATACGTGCGGGGCGGCAGAGCCAGGGCGGGGCCCTACGGCGGTCCGCTCCCCTGCCGCAGCCGCTTCAACAGGCGTTCGGCGATAGGACCCAGGGAAGCTCGAGCTCATCCCAGAGGAACTCGATCTCAATCCTGAAAGGGAGGAGCGATTCCCACTAGTGGAAGAGGCCGTCGTCCGCGAGTAGACGTTGGACGCAGGACGAGGTAAGCTGGCATTTCCAGCGGAGGCAGAGGATACGGATCGGGAGGAGTCGCGGTTGGAGGCAGAAGCTGATGCCCAGAGGAAAGCACCTATATAGCCCACGTAATCGGTCGTGTTAGACTGGTTGCAAGGGCGTTGCATCACGTTCAAGATAAGCAAAACCCCGCTGATGCGCGGGTTTTGCTAAAAACCATCCAAATCCCCCCGCCATTACCCTTTCGAGCGCCCTCCACGGCACGGCGGCAGCGCAACGCGCCCATCATTGCCGCCCGTAACCATCAACGCCATCAAGGGCGCTCGCCACGGGCGCGCCGACGCACGGCGCGCCATCAATTCCCATCAATTCCATCAATCTCACCGCCGCCAACGCGCGCAGGGCGTCTCCCGCCTTCTACGTGTCCCGTAAAATCACGAAAATAATTATATGTACTCTGTCGCATGCAATAAACACGATTGTGTAAAAAAAAACGGCCATTTGGTGCTTTCTAACGCCATAAATCCATAAAAGCTCGTACATATGGCGCATATATGTAGTTAAGAGTCCGTATATAACCAGGATTGAGTAGAATACGGCGGGGTAAGGTAGATACTGTTAATGGGGGGGGGCATATAACAACGTGAGGTACCCAGGGGGCGTTGGCGAGAGCACGACGTCAAGGGCGCCCCGGCGGCAGCTGGGATGCTAACAACGCGGCGGCCTGCGCGGAGGTGATAGGGCGGGGCTTTGGGCGCGACGGTCCTGCATTGCGCCCGCCGTCGTGCGCTGTCGGTGCTGCACTGCGCCCGCCATGACTGCTCTGCGCCGTCACTTTCCTCTTCTTGGCGCCTTCAGCAGGCTTCTCACCAGCTGGAGCCTTGCGCTTGCGCCCTGTGCCATTTGATGCATCGCGGAGGGCGGCAGGCGGCTGGTATGCGATAAAGGAGGGCGTGGAGTCAGTCTCGCGGCCATGGCCTTGGCCAGCGGAGACAGCTGGCACATCTGGGGATTGTGCCATCGCCACGGATGCCTGCGTCTCGACAGGGAGCAGAGCGGGGCCGTGGTGTGCATCGAGCCGGAGCGGGCCCGTGTTGTCGTTGTTCAGAGGGAAGGCCGGTGTTTCAATGGCAAGGGCATCCAAGGGGAATTCAGGGGCGCTGGTATAGGTGTTGTATTCGTTGAAAGAGGTGGATCCCGCGTCGGGCATGTGGTAGTAAGGGAGTGGCGGGAGCAGGTGGTCGTCGAAGGACAGCGGCGTAGGCTCGAAAACGAGTCCTTCCGCGCGGCTGTTATGGTCAAAGGAGAGCTGCGCCGAGGGGGCAAAGGTAGACATGCCCCCGTGCTGACCGAATTGCGGCCCTGCCAGGGACTGCAGTGAGAGCTGCGGGACATCCGAGAGGTCGAACTCGGGGAGCCCCAGGCTGTCCAGGAAGGCGTCGTCGAGGGTGTGGGAGTTAGGCACAGGTAAGCCACCCCCATCGAGGAGTGGGGTCACCACGGGTGGAAACGCGGCAGTAGTGTCAGTGCCGGGGAGGGGAAGGAGCCCACCATCAGCATGGGAAGTCGGGGGAGCAGGTACAGGGATTGACGTCGGGATGGTAGGGATAGAAGTGGGGGCATGGGAGTATGTTGCTGGCGGTGTGGGGACTTCCTCGTCAACGTCCTGCTCTGGGTCTTCATCCTCGTCGTCACGGCGCCGGTGCGATTTCGCCTTGGCCTTCGTCTTGTTGCCCGCCTTCTTCCCCGTCTTCTTTCCCTTGTCTGCCGCCTTTCCCACCGCCTTTCCCTTCTCCGCCATCTTCCCCTGGCCTGTCTTCCTGTGTTCGCCGCCTGCATCGCTGCGTTGCTTGCGTTTCATGAGAAGACCATCCTCGGAAGCAGCACGGCGAGCTGCGAGGTCCTCGGCGAGGTCCGCGACATCGGTGTCGCTCATGGGTGCCCAGTGGATCGTGTCCTTCAGCCAGCCATCGCGGAGGCGCCGCAGACGCTCGACGGTTTTGACCTGGGAGGGACAGACGAAGGGAATATCTGCCGGCCACCCCACAATCTCCACCCCATGCAGCTCCTTGATCTCGACGTCCATATTCTTGTAGCTCATGGTGACTGTCGAGTCATCTGTAATCGTACGGAGACCGTCCTCCACGAGCTTGGACGTCTGAGATTGCATGCTTGCGCGGGTATCGCGAACGACATGGTCCATTGAGATCCAGGTAAGCTGCACCAACGGGGATTGCAAGTAGAGTGAAGTCGAGACGTACCATGGCTCCGATTACATGACCAAAGCTCGAACTTCTGCATCACCTCCGCCAGCGGTATGCCTAAGCCCTCTATGAAGAACTCGCCGGCGCCGCCAGACTCAATTGATGTGGGCATGGCCTCATCGTTGATATGCCCCCGGGTCATCAAAATGACGATGCGGCAGCCTGTCCGCTCGAAGGCGGTGATGGCCTGTAGTTCATCAGTGAAGGTAGCCTGTAAGTACACAAGATAAATATACCTCGGTCTCCAATCGCTTGGCCAGACTCCAGATGTCAACGGCAGCGGCCTTGTTGGACGCACGTAAGCCCACGCGCTGGAGCTCAGGATATGCGAGCAACTCTTCCATCCACTGGCGTTTGTCCTCTGGGTCGATGAGATCCGGGTCCGCCATGACAATGTCGGCGCGGCGGTGGATTTCAGGGAGAAGGAGAGCCGTGCCATCTGAGAAAGTGTAAGGACCATGTCATGGTAGAGAAAAGAACGGCTTGCCGTCATCCGTCTCCGTTGCCGCGATGTGATGCATCACGGCACCTCGAAGGCTGGGTGCGCGGGTAGCCTTGAATTGTGAGGACTGGAGGAGACGCGCCCTGATATATTCGGGCTTGACATCGTGTTTTGCCGCCAACTCGGTGATGGTTCGACCGCGAAGAGCAAAAAACGCGTCTATATCATCGTTGAGCGCCTGCTCGGCCAATTTTTTCTTTCCCTGGGTTATGGCGCGGGTTGCCTTCTCGGCGTCTGTCGGCTTGTTCTCGGCTGCCACCTTCTTACGTGCGCGGACAGCTTGAACGGCCTTTCCCGGGTGACGAGTGGCGTGGCTGGTGGTGTCATCGGCGGGCATTGGGTGGGAATAGAAGAGAAGGCGGTGGCAGCGTTCAATAGAGTTTGTTGACAGTAAACCAACACGTGTGGGAAGTATATGCTTGTGTACGTGAATTTATTAATATACATAGGGGCTATAGGAATGAATGCTACTTGACCTCTACACAACGCGAGACTCTCAGTCCCGCATTGTGTAGCGATTGGTGGCGCACCACCAACCGCCGCTACCAATGTGGGTCTTTTTGACGCGCGTGTTCCAATCCCCTCTTTTACATTTCTGCTGTCTTTTTGTTAAAAATGTCTCTCAACTTCTTTCAATTTTCTTATGTGCTGTCCATGCTATCTCACTTTTTCTTGCCATTTGGACAATTCCGTAGACTGAGATGACAAGCAGATCGCCTTGCTTCTGCGCAAAGAATCGAAACGCCTTCTCCCTACATCCCAATCAGTTGAATTTTGAATGTTCAAGCAGCCCCAACTTGCCGATTTTTAAACGCGACACGGTGCCCACTCACAGCGTAGATAGTCGGCGAGGCTTGCGCAGCCCATCTCTCCTCGAAAAAGTTGGTGATTTCGTCGATGGTACGGGCCATAAATATTTCTGCGCCATCAGTTGACCTGAAAACATCCCAAGCATGTTTACTGGAAAACAGAAGCAGACCTCAGTCAATATCTAGTGAATGAGAATAGCTACGTGCCTGTCTTTGAATACTTCGTTGCATATGCTCACTGCATACATGAATGGCTGCTTTCCCTCGCCCTCAGATACTGGCGTCGCCTCCATGAGTGGTGTAGTTTCGCGGTGCGGAGCCAGTCTTGAAGCGGTGGAGGACACAGAGACACCAGTCAGGCTGCGTTTGCGTGGGGATTCCGGGAAGAGGCCCATGTTTGGCAACTGGTACGGCAGTATGCAGGGCTGCGCCGAAAAGGTGGGAGGATCGAATTGAGAGGCGATGGAAGAAGAAGAGGGCAAGGATGATAATGAGCCGATGGAGGATATTGATGCAGCAGGCCGGCTGCGCGGTGACCGAACGGGGGCCTTGGCTAGTGAAGGTCCCGCGGGTGAATCAAAGAAGGGAGTAGTTTGGGAGGGAAGTAGATGAAGCGATGGGACAGGTGATTGAGGCGGCGTCGGAAATGTGGAGACAGTGGAAGAAACAGGTGAGGGCGTCCGAGATGCTGAGACAAACTGGCTCCGCCACTCAGCCCAGTGATCGTGATGGCTGTCGCAGTAAGCCTCCCACTGGAAGTTTATCCCGGTCCAATCTCCGTCTTTGAGAACGACCGTCCCGGGATATACATACTCGATTGTCTGGATTTGAGTACTTCTGGACGTAAGCACTGCAGTAAATAGGCGAGGTAGGAAAACATACATGTAGTCCGTGTAAATTCCAGTGGCTCCCGGCGTTACGACGGCGTAGAAGAAACAGTCGTCGGCCATGTTGAGAGCGGGGAAGGGCCCGCGGGATTGCTTGGACATCGTTGCTGGGAACTGGGCGGCCGCGCGCTCGGCCGTCATCGTTGTGAAGACGGCCTCGGCAGCGGCGGCATACGTTTCGTCCCGTGGCTGCCCTGCGAGCATGGCGATGATTCGGCCCTGGGCGTCGACAATTGGGCGCGATTCGCTGGGTCAAGCTGGTGAGAAAATGCAGGCAGGAATAAACACATGACGCACAATCCGTCCCACTGGACCAGGCGAAAACCCATTGCGAGAAACTCGGTTAGAGTACGGCGCTTCTTGCCACCATAGGTGTCGCCTTTCTTGCCGGAGTAACCACCAAGGGCGGCGGGGAGTTCGGTCGCATTGAGGGTGGCGTGGATGCTCGTGTTGGCGGCCTTGTTGGCAGCAACTTGCGCGAGCAAAGTGGACGGCTGCGCGACATGTCCTGTGCGTGCATAGGCCGCGTCTCGCTGTGCCCGTCGTTTCTTGTGACGGTGGGTGTTGCGCTTGGGGACATCCTCAAGCCGCACGCGCTTGGCAGGGCGAGGGGCGGAGGAGGGAGAGAAATCATCGACGCCGCTGGCATCGATGAGGGGTAAGTCATCGACGCCGGTGTCGTCGATGAGTGGCTCCTCGGTGGGTGGCGGTTGGGGTGGCGAATCCTCGGTGTCGTCCTCCAGTGTGCCCTCGCATGCGATCGACTCGCGCAGGAAAGGCGCCAAGTCAAAAGTGGTGCTGCAGAGCACACTGGTGGTAGAGGGCCAATATGGCGAGAAGGTTGTACCACTACGCGTCTGCGGGAGGCTCAGCGCAGGACGAGCTCAGTATAGCAAGAGGGCGCGTACCTTGCGCGACTGCGTTGCCCATAATGCCATAACAAAAGCCTGCAGAGAAACAAAGTGAGTGGCATTGAAGATGTGGGTGGAAGTGTTGTCCCTGCCCGTGTTTTGCTGCTGTGTGCGGTGTTAGACCCAGGGATTGAGTCCGTGCGCCGCACATGCAC
Source organism: Mycena crocata (assembly GCA_029281795.1). Lineage (NCBI taxonomy): Eukaryota > Fungi > Basidiomycota > Agaricomycetes > Agaricales > Mycenaceae > Mycena > Mycena crocata. The sequence goes on along the minus strand of JARJCP010000274.1, from coordinate 19,560 downwards.
AGCAAAACGCGAGAGGGAGCAATAAAAGGTGACTTACAATCTGCCAGCGGGGAGGTCGAGGAGAAGGACGCGTCGACACGTGACATCACAATTTCCTTTTCTAGAAATCCGAAATCTCCGCCATGGCTCTCACCAAACATAAGAGCAAGCTCCAAGGGTCTGCCCTCTCGCGCCGATATGCTATCAAGACCGGAAATTACACAGAATCTGGGCAACCAATCGCTACATCTCGTGTCCTCAGTGCAACACAAATGCGAAGCGAAAAACGAAGTGCTCTGAAAGGAGAGCAGCGACGTCGTGCTGGTGCGTCGTAATATTTGAATAGATTCTCCCCAAATCTAATATATACCAGATCTCTCTTCTGCTCAGCGCAGCGCGGAGGACATGCGGAATGAGAGCAACACGCTCAACGAAGATTCCGGGGAAGATGATCCTCTTTCCAGTGTTTTGGACGGTACCGCGCAGGCAGAAGTCAGCCACGCCGGCGAGGGTTTCCAGCCTGAGGAAGAGTCCGACGGCAATGAGCTGTTGGAAGATATACGTTGGACGAATCCGTAAGCATTGGTTTTAAATAATTATTCATGGTTTGCTCAATTTTGAGCGGCAGTCGGGGCTTAAGGCGGAAGACGCGGAAGAAAAGGCGCCCAGAGTATCGGACGCGTCGCAACAGAACGCAGGCCATCGTTGACGCATTCAAGTCGCAGATGGAGGCCATCACCGACGCGTACATTTCCTGGGATGCACGCTCTGCGGCTGAAGGCCTCGGAACGCCTGTGGGGCCACCTCCCGATGCTATGGTGGCGAAAACTTGTCCCACCCTCGTTGTTGATCTCTTCAGTGAGTACCAGTTTGAAGGCGGTTTTCTTTTGTGTGACACAGCTGTAATACAGGTGCACGCATTGTGGATATTCCGATGCTTTTGGAGGATGCCTTCATTGCTTCGGGTTTGGTGAATCTGGGGTATTTCCCCTGCACATCGGAAGAGCCGACGGTGGTAGTCACCACGCGAGTCCTTGAGCTGTTTCGCGTGACTCGCCTTCGTTGCCCTCGGCTTGCTATTCAGCCTTTTGTCAAATCTTTATGTGATTTGCATGGGGTACGTCGCCCACCAGCTGCTCAAATCTCGCTCACGTCTATTGCAGGTACCTTTCCGCCCCTATCTCGCCACCCAATTCTCAATTACTTACGACTTGTACTTGGCCACGCTGGCCATCGTCGACAAACGCGTGATGGCACTCCTGGGACGCAACACACCACATTGGCGGCTCAAGAACACTTGCCCATGTTGTATGTATAAACTTGAAGGCGAGCCTGAAATGCTGCTGCCGATCCTTACCACCAAGGATGGTAACAATTCCCTCAAACGCTTCTTCAAACGCGAGCGCAATGAGGATGGGACGCCGGGTGCAAGTAAGGAGCGCCTGGATGAACGCCAGCCCCCAGGAGACGTGTATCTCACTCGAGAAGAGGTAGATGCCTGGGGGAAGGAGGGATTAGAGGAGTTGATGAAAGATTTCAGCTCGGAGGGCTTCGACTCGGAGGAGCCTGAGGTACGTGTCTTCTTCTATTGACTAATGGATGCAGTATATACTAACAAGATCTAGGGCGTGGAAGACGGCGGCTGCTCAGAAAGATGGCAGAATATGAAGGAGGAGATCACATCCAAAGCGTGGGGCATGTACGATGAAACAGGGGTATTCCTCTCACTCTGCCACCATGGATTTGTCCTTATTATTGCGGACATGGTCCGCAGTGGGGAATTGTAAGTGCCAGATACAAAACTCACAACAGACGCTGATATAACTGAAGGGCGAAGTACGGGTATGCGGTGGTTAATCACCTTATTCACGTCCTTGGAGAAGTCGCGAGCGGCTATGACATTGGATGCAAGTTCGGCCAGATGGTAAATTTGCACCCAATCCTCGGTCCCCTGGCTCGTGCACACAAATTCCGCTCGCTAGTGGGGGCTTTCCATGGGCATGGTCACAACCGACGCTGCCAGCTGTGCAACCTGGCCACCTATGTCACGGGGGTCGGACTCGAAGACCTAGAAGAATGTGAGACATTCTTTTCAAAGTCCAACGCACTCGCGGCCTCCACACGCTATGCATCGCGTTTCCACCGGCAACAGGCTATCGCGACTTACCTGCAGCATACAGACATATTCGACACGTACTCATCGCTCTGTGAGTACCTCCTGGCGGCTATGCACTCGCTCACGTCATTGCAGCTCTTCTTCTCGCCAACAAATACAAGCGCGCTCTAGAGGTAAAGAGCACGACTCCTGCCCTCGCCGAGGCGATGCGTGATCTCGGCGTCCAGAGTACGGAGACGTTTGAGGCATGGCTGGCACGCGAAAAAGAGGTGCTCCAGTCCCTTACACGGGAGCCTTTGGAGGAGACACTGCAAATGGAGTATTACCAAAAACTCGTGAACCTCGAGGAACAAACGTAGGTTATCTATCATCTTCACAGGAGCGGGCTAACTTGGTATACTACCATATAGAAAACGTATGGAGGCGGCACTTCTCGTCCCAGTCCCTGTTGCCACTGCCGGTGGTGATTACGCTGAGGAGGCACGTTCCACGCGCCAGATTGAATCCCAGCGCAGACATGCAATGGAGCTGCACAATAAGGTGCTTCTTGCAGTTCAAGACCTCGAGCGGCGCCTTGGAGGTGTTCCTCGCTGGGTACGGGGCTCAGACGAGTGGGTGGCGACAGAGAAAATGGTGCAGCGGCGTCGATACCAGCGCACTCTCGACCAACTTCAAGGCCTGATCATCGCCCGCATGTTCGGTTGACCAAGATGAACATGTCGGGCACAGGCATGTGTCTTTACTTCCTGCCTGAGGCAAAGTTTACTCATGTTTACATCGCAGGCTATAAGCTTCGTAAGCACATAGCCAAGGCCCTCCAGGCGCGCTCCCGTGCCGTGAAGACCGCACTGATCAACTACAATGCTGCTGCGTCTGCTCTACAACCTCCCCGCGACGCCCTCACATGGGAGCAAGTAGTTGAATACGCATTCCTTTCCGACTTCGACCTACTACGGGATGGCCGCGAAGACATTCGGAGCGAGCCGTGGGCGCGACCAGCGGGACGGCTCGCTATGGACCTCTACTTCAAGCTCTTGCGTGCGGACGAGGAAATAATCCGCCTCAACATCGAAATACGTCGCTTCATGACATACATGCGCGATGAAGAGGCATTTTTGCTGCGAGAGGAGGGACGAGTGGAGCGGGAACACGGCGTAGCGCTGGCCTATCAAGTGCGCCGGTATCGTATGCGCCAGGGGCGCTTCAATGACGACCACCGGTACCATCTCGTCAAACTCGCCCGAGTACCTGGCTTCACCGGCCGCCTCGACCCCGGAGTACCTGTGAACAAAGAGCGCCTCGTTGGCGCGCCCACCGGCTTGTCGACGTCCCCTACGGTTACTCTCCCCACCAGCGACAGCGAAAGCGACTCGGACTCGGACGACGAGGCGGAGGACATTGCAGTGCAATTTGCACTGATGCAGGTAACAGAAGACGCTGCTGGGGGGGTGGGAGGGCGTGATGCGTAGTTTTTATTTGTACTTATTGTTTACATACATTGTATATACACGTGTAATTCTTTCCATGATTTTACGGGACACGTAGAAGGCGGGAGACGCCCTGCGCGCGTCGGCGGCGGTGAGATTGATGGAATTGATGGGAATTGATGGCGCGCCGTGCGTCGGCGCGCCCGTGGCGAGCGCCCTTGATGGCGTTGATGGTTACGGGCGGCAATGATGGGCGCGTTGCGCTGCCGCCGTGCCGTGGAGGGCGCTCGAAAGGGTAATGGCGGGGGGATTTGGATGGTTTTTAGCAAAACCCGCGCATCAGCGGGGTTTTGCTTATCTTAGACGTGATGCAACGCCCTTGCAACCAGTCTAACACGACCGATTACGTGGGCTATATAGGTGGAGGAAAGGGAAGACCATAGTCGACACCGGACTGGGAGGTCGAGGAGGCGCGACTACGAGAGGGGGTCTAGCGGGAGAGTAAGGCCTTGGTGGGGACTGAGTGGGGAGCGGCAGGCTACGAAGATGGACGGAGGAAGACCAAGAGTTAGATTGTAAGGGCATCGTCATCGTATCGGCTCGCCCAGCGTCGGGGAAAGCTACCGCGTCCAGACGAAAGCGGTCCAAACGGGCTAGTCTCTGGTAGGGGTTGGAATCCGAAAGTAACTCAGCGATCGCGGTACCGTCCACAAAGTTTTCGTAGGTGGGAACTCCTCGCGGAATGAGAGCGCTTTCCAGACACTCGTGGATAACGAAACAGGGGACTTTAGCCACCAAGTGGTGTAGCACCACCTCTTCCGAGCATCCGTTTGCCCAGAATCCTATAAATTCCTCCTCCGCAACCGGCATCTCCATTCGTCGCAAGTTCTCTATCCTCCATTCCGCCTGCGTACGGCAAGCGCGATTCCAGGCGATCCATCCGTCGGCTTCTCTCAGCACTCTCTGGACTGCTACCCCGCAAGCTACAGCGCTGTCCCAGGAACGGATCGCGAGCAGCTCCAGGATGCGACTCTCCGACACGTAGGGACGCTTGGTCCAGTTTCGGGAATCTGGGCGGAACAGGTCTCTGTATTCATCCATCTGCCGGTCGAGAGTGGAGCGCAAGGCAACCAACGCGTCTACGAACTTCCGATCGAATTGTCCGGAGTAAGGCTTGTGAGGGGGAAGGGAGCTCGCCCATTGTTCGGTGAGGGGCATGAAAGCCGCGTACGCGTAGTCGTCAGAGCGTACATGGGAGACCCGCCTCATGAATGGCCAATGAGCGTGATCCGTTCGCCAGTACTGCGGGCTATACAAGCAGTCGTATCGCCCTAGGTGCCCATCATAACGACGCTCGGTTTTGACGGAAGGGGTGCTCAGACGGAAGTCAGGATGGCTGGCGCCGGGGAAGTAAGGTAATTGCCGTGAGTTGCACGACCACAGCTCGTAGTTGTGGCCACCGACGCGGACCAGGCGCGAGATGACACGGGGGAGATGACGCAATTCGAATAGCATATTGGAGTTAATAGCAGGGAGGTCGTAGTAACCAACGAGACAGGCGGTATGGACGTGGTCGAAGCGAATACCGTCCGCACGCACGGACGCGCGGCCGTGGATGGAAGACATCGAGAGACGGCCTATGGTGCGCATCACCTAGCTGCCGCTACCAAAATTTAGTGGCCAAATTGGCCGGAGAAATTTTTTGCAGGTATTTTCTGTTTTTTCACCCGCTAATGGCCAAATTTGGGGTGCATCTTTTTTTCAAGGTCCCTCAGTTTTGATCTAAATAAAATTCTGTCTAACAGATCTGTTCCTCTCTTCAAAAGGAGCACTTTTGTTAGAGGGATAAGGCCTTGGACTAAAATTGAGGTCACAATTTGTCACAATTTCAAGCACAAAGTAGTGGCAGCTAGGTGATGCGCACCATAGTGGCGCTCAACCGACAAGATTCTGCCAACGGATTCCAGGAAGCAGCTGAAGAGCGCTACCCTGTACAGTTCGGAAGGAAGCAGCAATAGTGCGCTAGCCTTCACGAGCGATCCAGTGAACGGGAACCAAAAGGGCGCTTCGGCAGAAAGCTGTAGAAGGGCGCTAGTCTTCGCGCAGAACGAGTCAAGAAGAAGGAAGGGTGGGAATAAAGGAAGCTAAATGAGAGAAGCCCATCAAAACGGCTCCGAACCTGCCACGCACTGCCGCTGATCCCTTCGGCCGATCGGGCGAAAACCCGAAAGCGCAATCAGAGGAGGTTGTGCGCGCGCAAGTACTCCCGCTTCAACTGTGGTGCGTTGCGGAGATCATACTCAGATACCCAGGAGTCGTCGGCCGGGTCGTAACCTTCCCATCTAACTAGAAACATACGCTGATTACCGTTCTTCCTAGACTTGATGGCGTGCCCGAGGATGGCTTCCACGACGTACTCCTCTGTAGCGGTGAGGTATTCACGGGTGTCAGGAAGAGTAACGCGTTCGCCGTAGGCTGCGTCGGACGGTTTGTACTTGCGTAGATGAGCGAGGTTGAAGACTGGGTGCATAGAGTAGGTGTCCGGGAGTCGTAGTCGGTAGACCACTGGATTAATCTTCTCCATCACTTCGAAGGGGCCGATAGTCCGCTGAACTAGTTTACGTCCCGTTCCGGCTACGTCCACGAGCTCGAGCGAGTGCGGGTTAACCAGGACAAGATCCCCAGGTTCGATGCTTTCCACGGGGCGCCTGCCTTTATTGTAAGCGCGCGCCTGTCGTTCCTGCGCCATTACTATAGCGTCCCGCGCCGCCTTTCGGTGGCTCTCCAGCGCCTCAATAAAATCTTGTCCCTTCTGGCTAGGGAGGAAAGGGCGAGCTACGGGATCGCCGGAGGGATTGATCAAGCCGGCGGCGCCGCGTGGTTGATAACCCAGAAGTAAGAAGTTGGGGGTATAACCAGTCGATGAATGCACATTGGAGTTATAGGCGAAATTGATTTCGCTTAGCCAGAGTGCCCAGGAGGAGCGATCTGCAGCGACGTAAGCGCGCAACATCCTCTCTATCGTGGCGTTGAATATTTCCGTCTGTCCATCCGTTTGCGGGTGGTGGGCAGAGGATAACGCCATGATGCTCCCGTATTGAATGACGACCGAGCGCCAAAACGCGGTAGCCCAGCGTTTGTCACGGTCCGCGATGATACGCTCAGGCATCCCGTAGACGTTAACGACTCGATCCACGAAGAATTTGGTGAATCCTTCCTGAGAGAGGTTGGAATGTGTCGGAATCATAATGCCATATCGCGATAATTTATCAACGATCACTAGGATCGCCGTGAACCCTTCCTTTCCAGAAGGAGGAAGGCCTGTTATCAGGTCGAGTGAGACTGTAGCGAAAGGTCGCCCAGGGATGTGCGCGGGACGAAGACCGCCCATCTTGCGACGGTGGTCGTCTTTGATTTTCTGGCACACATCACAAGAAGTCGCGAAGTCGGCCGCGTCCTTGCGCAAGGATGGCCAGAAGAAGAGCTCTCTCAGGCGAATTTCGTATTTAGCAGGGCCCGCGTGCGCGCTTTCGTGAGGAGAATCATGGATCATCTTCATGACAAATGGTACTTTACTGCGCGGCACGCAGAGGCGAGTGGTCCAATCCGCATCGAGGAAGTATAGGAGGCCATCGCGTCCTTTCTGGTACCTCGACGGGGTCAGCAGTTTATCGGGGCTGTGAGCTTCCTCCGTTAGATGGTTACGAAAGAACGGATCCGTCGAGTATCCCTTGATGAATTCGGAGGTCACCCGTGGGTCGATAGACACCAGTAGGTGAGCTCTTTTATTCCAATCATCGTCGGGTTCGGTGTCAGCCTCCCTCGCTTTGACTCCTACTGGGTAAGTCCAGTGATCATCTGCGGGGAAGGGCATACCGTCGGAGGGCTCAGCCATAGTGGCGCGCTCCTCCTCCGAAGGAGAAGTGTTCCTCTCCTCGGCTAAGGGCGCTGCACCGAGTGCGCGCTCCTCAGGGATCGGTGACGCCGGCTCTTCCATAGGCGGGCGGGTTAACTCCAGTTCCTCTTCCCTCGCTCTCTGCCTCCTTGTCCGAACAGGATACGCGTACTTGTCGATTGCGTCTTCCCACCACCAGATAGCAAAGGCGGCCTTCTTGGCCGGTGCAAATGCCCCCCTGTCTTCTGCTCGTTGAGCCGTTTCTTGAACGTCCGCATCGGGCACGATGGTGTTGATATCGTCTCGTACCGGCGAGTCGTGCGGCGGCACTCGTGGGAGCCTCGATAAGGGATCCACGTTCGAATGTATACGCCCCGGTTGATGAACGATTTTAAGGCCTGGGTACGCTGCAAACACTGCCCCCCACGCCGCAAGGCGCCGGTTCGCGTTTTCGTAGACCCTCGCCCACTGCAACGCGGCGTGGTCCGTTACCAAAATGACTTTGCTCACCCTCAATAAACGGCTGGAAGCGCACCAGCGCTTCCTTAGCGCCCAGCGCTTCGCGCTCCGTGGCGCTGTAGTTCCTCTCCGCTGACTTCAGACTCCTGCTCCAGTACGCGATGACACGCTCGACGTGCACTACGGAATCTTCGAAAGTCGCTCCCCATTCATCCTCCCCTCCCTTCTCCTTAACCTCCTTTGCCAGCGTAATGTACAGCCGCGGGACGGGCAACTTTGTGTCCCACGCGGCCTTCAACTTCTTATAAATCGCGGTGCCCTCGAGGTCCGAGACTTTGATAGGTTGGATTTGTTGCAAGCTCGACCCGAGCGCGTAGTCGGACGCGTCGGTATAGAGCCTGTAAGGGACTCCTTGAATGGGGTGCCCCAAAATCGGTGCAGCCAATAACGCGTCCTTAGCTTGCTGGAACGCAATCTCCTGCTCGGCTCGCCACTCCCAACGGACGCCCTTGGCGAGGAGCGCGAACAGGGGTTTGGCAATGAAGGCGTAGAAAGGAATATAAGAAGCGAAGTAATTTATCATCCCCAGGAATTTTTGTAGGTCGTTAACACAAGTCGGCCTCGCCAGCTCTTGGATAGCAGCGACTTTCTCTTTATGCGTGGATAGACCCAAGCGCGAAACCTTCTGGCCCAGCAGCAGGATCGAGGAATAGCCAACAAAGCATTTCGTCGGCTCCAGCGTGATCCCAGCAGCCGTGATGGCGCTCAGGACTTGATCGAGATGGACGAGGTGTTCTTCCCAAGATTTGGAGAATATCACGATGTCGTCAATGTAAACAAGCGTGAATATCCAGCGAAAGGGCGCGAGGACACCCTGCATAATCCTCTGAAAGATGGACGGGCCGTTCCGCAGCCCGAATGGCATGCGGCGAAATTGCCACAATCCTCGGTGAGATCGAAACGCTGTCTTTTCCTTAGCATCGTCCTCCATCTCGACTTGAGTAAAACCGGCGAGCGCGTCGAAAGATGAGAGCACTTGTGCTCCTGACAGCGCCTGAATGATCTCAGATTGGCGCGGAATTGGGAACTCGTCCGGAATCGTGTCAGCATTGAGCTTGCGATAGTCCACGGCAAGTCGAGGCTTGCCATTACGATATACAACTACGCACGGAGCGCCCCAAGGACTGGTGGATGGCTCTATCACTCCTCGCTCAAACCACAGATCCATCTGCTTGTCGATTACTTCGCGCTTCGCGGGGGACGCGGTGTACATGGGCATGGAGGAAGGCTGCACGCCCTCCTTGAGCGGGACGGGAGCTTTCTGCTTCACATGACCTAGCCGCCCCCCGACGCCGAATGCTGCCGCGTTCCGGCGCAATACGGCGTCGAGTTTGGGGCGAATGGTCTCCGGGATATCGGGACCGAGATTCACTAGTGACGGTATCTCCACGTCCGTGAAGGCCTCGTCCGACTCGCCGGGCAGCGCTGTTGTCTTCGGACCCCAATTCTCGTCCTCCTCCAATTTGTCGTCCGAGGACATTGGCTGCGGAGGCAGGCTGTCTGGATCCTGAGCGCGCAACGTCTCCTCGATCACGCGCGCGAGGGCTTCCGCTGAGGCGACGTACTTGGCAAGCTGTTCACCATCCTTGGGGCAGTCGGCGTAGCTGGAAGGATCGTGGAGTTTGCCGACCACGTCCCCCGCGCGTATGTACCACGGGCGAGTACTCGTGTTCGCGATGGGTAGATACGGAGCGGCGGACTTGATAAAGGTAGTCGGCGCCGCCAAAACGCTCTCATCGTCCGTGGAAATGACAATCTTCTCTACCAGCCACTCATCCCGCCCTTCGAAAGGCCCGGTCACCCTAACGTTGTGCACTGCGCCTGAGTGTCCTGCGCGGCTAAGACCGGAGGAGAGTCTGTCTTTCCTTCCCGCCGAACGCGAGCTTTCGACCGCTGGTAACGTTTGGCCATAACGCCTGGCAGGATATGACGCTTCGTACTAGCCATATTCGTGTGACGCAGCGAAGGGAGGATCTCAAAGCCTAGATCGACGGAGTGCGCGGAGGACGTGGCAATTACATGCTGGGAACGTCCGACTTGTATATCGCTGTGCCCGGTAGCCCAGCGCTTCACTCCCAGCTCGTAGGATGATTGGAAATCTTCTCCTAAAAGCAGCGGCACTCGCATGTTGCGCACAACGTAGGCTTCCATTTCGAAACTGATAACATCGCCTTCCTTCGACTCCATGAACAGTGTCGTCTTGATGTAACCCAGTACTTTCGCTTGCCCCGTCAGGTGGTACAACTTCATGTGGATGCCTTCGCGTGGTTTCGGTAACCCCGGTATCGACGCCCAGAATTCTTCCGACATAAGTGTGATATCGGCCCCGGAATCCACTCTCCCCCTCACCCAAGCTTGGAGTAGCGAGCCCACCCGCAGTTTGACGTGTAATGCTCGAGCTCCGAGAGATCCCAAACCATCAGGAAGCTGACGGACTTTCCTGGCCGCATGAACCTTAACTCCTTCCTCCGAGAGGGAAGTCGGGAGTTCCACGACGCGAGCAGCCTTACGAAGCTGAGCGCGGGGAATGGCGACGGGATCAGGGCATTCCACTGCTTTCCCCTTGCCTTTCTCCTGAGGCTTCACTTTCGTAAAGGCGTCTCGGCGTCGACGGTTACGGTGGTGCGAACTGGAGTCTACGTGAGCAGCTATGGCACCAGTGCTCAGCGCGTCAACGTGGAAAGCCTCCTTCGGTTGGTCGGAGCTCTTAGGGTTCTCGCACGAATAAAAGGAAGTGACTTTGTATTCAGCCAACATAGCTAAGTACTCGCATTGCTCCGCCTCCTCCTCTCCTATGTCCATCTCTACCTTAATCATATTCGCGTTACGGAGCGTCTGCCAGCGTCCACGGTGAGGACAGTCCAGAGCGACGTGTTTTGGACTCGTGCAAATGTAGCACTCCCCGTTAGGAGGACGGACACTCGAGATCGAGTCATCGCGTTTGAAGTGGTACCCGTCGATGGTTTTTCCCTTCGGCCAGGGCGGCTTAGGACCGGCCGGGGACGGGCGCTGCGAATTACCGCGCGCACCATCGGTAGCTAGAGCGTGCTTGTCCGCATCTGACGCCTCTTCCTCCTCCGAGCTGCTCTCCCCTTCCTCCAATACTGGAGGTAGATCCGCGGCGTTCGCAACGCGTCGGCGCCTATACCTCGAAGCTGAGTTGTCGCTGGGGTTCTGGCGCGAGCCGACGGAGGCCATGAGCGAAGCAACGTTCCGAGCGAGCAACCAGGCCGAGAGCAGGCTGTCACAACTATCCTCGGCGACGTCCTGCAGAGCAGCGAGAGTAGGGCAGATCTTGATACTAATCTCCTTGGCCCATTCCGGAGGTTGCGTACGGATAACTCGTTCAACAGCGTCCGTGCCGTCTACGACGTCGGGGTACACGAATGAATGATGATTAATGCGTCGCTGGAAGAAGTCCACAGGCTCCTCCGACTCGTGGCCCTTCTGCCGGAAAGTCATCTCGTCGAACTCGCAAGAACGGAGAGATAGCCATTTGGTGGTGAGGAAGTGGGTGCGGATGGCATCGAGCAGAGTGGACCAGTTTAAACTGTACTTGGCTCGGACTTCGAGAGTGAGCGAATTCCACCAGGACAGGGCTCGGTCAGAAAACTTCAACGGAGCCATCTGTGCGATTCCGTGGAACATCCGGACGCTAATTCCAGCCCAGTACGACATGTGTATCACATAGGCGATCACAGTATTGCCCTTCCCGTTCCAGCTCGGGACAATGGAGATGTTCAGCTTGGGATTAAGCTGCCATTGGTCCAGGGCGCTCTCCAGGTTTGCACCCGAGGCAGCCGTAGGACCACCATCTCCACCTCCAGGTGGGCCGCCTCCGTATCCATGGCCACCGCCGTTAGGGTATCCTCCGCTGCCATTAGGGTATCCGTTAGGGTATCCTCCTCCTCCTCCTCCGTTGCCGTGCCCGCCTCCTCCACTCCCACCTCCTCCGTTCCCGCCTCCGCGAGGTCCACCGCTACGATTAGTGCTTCCGTTACTCCCGTCGTGGCGATGAGGAACTCCAGGAGCTTTACCCTGATCAGGGTCCGAAGATGTACGGTACACGTAGCTCGTACGAGCAGGGTCTGCGGGCGGCGGGACGGCGTGGTTTTGGTTGAAGGACACTGCGGGCAGCGAGCCCCTCACGTTAGGTACGGGACGCATCACCGATGGCCCCCCAGCAATAGAAGACATATCCGGCGGGATCCATGTGTCCTTGATAAAACCAGCGCCGGGTAGAGAGCTAACCGCGTGAGCTCGGCGGTGCGAGGGAGTCACTGGCGCGAATCGCACGCTATGTGCGATGCCGGCAGCGTTAGCGGGAGCAGCGAACGAAGTCGCGCTCACCGCGTCGGGCTCACGGATAGTGGGGATAACGGATCTGTCGCGAGGTTTGTACGGGTGAGGGTTGACGTCCTCCCCGGCTTGGAGTGATTCGACTATGCCGCGATGGACCTCAGGATCGATCAAGGCGACTCTACGCCCGTAGTCTGCGCGCGATACCAGGCAGTAAAGTTCTTGAGCCGGAGGAACGGACCCATAGGCCTCGCGGACCTCAGAGATCGTGGAATCCACTGAGCTCAAGCGCTCGTCGGGAATTTGGCCAGTGAACGTCTCACGAATATTGCGCAGGTAAGAGCGGACGTGTTTGTCGGCACGGGTGAGACGTAATTGCAGGGTGGACAGGGTAAACCGGAGTTCAATCGAGTTCTCCCATCGTTCGAGCATGCGAAGCAGATTGAAGTTGACATCCAGACGATAGCAGGAAGAGGGCCTCTGGCCCAAGAAGGACGTCAGAGCGGCGAGAATTTGCTGCATGGCGAGCACAGCGTGCGCCACTCTAGCCAGCACGTTGAGATCCAAACAGAAGTAGGATCTGCCGTTCTCCGAGTCCGCCAAGGGTATAAGAGCGACTTCGCTCGCCTCAAGGCGGTCGATTCTCCGCACGGCCTCAGAAAGTGACTCCCACTCGAAGTCCAGGCGCGGGCGTTCAAAGCGGATGAGGATGTCGTGGAGAAGTAGCGATGCCGAGGAGTCCGACCCAGGTAGCAGGCCGTCCGTCGCGCCATAGTGGATAAGAGGGTCGTAGTCCTTCTTGTCCTTCGCGTCGAAAGCGCCATGATGGCGCTCGACCGACGCGATGAGAGGCTCGTTGTGAACCTCTATCATGCGCCCCGCTCCGCTAAAGAGTCGCGGGTAGGGCTCCTGCGTTCGAGTCTGAAGAGCCGCGGTGACGCTCTCATTGTCCAAGTGCGGAGGTCGTCCGTATGATTCAGAGCGAGAATGCGGTTGAGAGTACACGCCGGATGAGGGCTCCTGGGGTGCAGATCTCGAGCCTTCCGAGCGAGATCCTCGCGAGGAGGAACCTTGAGTCCGGTGTGAGCCATGGGAGGAGCGCGAGCGAGGAGCTCGCTCATTTTCGAGGGAGGAGTGGACACAGGACGACAGAGTGGATGGAGGAGGCGAAGTGTCCGTAACCGCCGTCGAGGAAGGAATAGGCGTGGTCTCCGGCGTAGCCCGAGCAGCAGCAGCAGCGGCCAGAGCGGTCGGGTGCAGGCCGGAGTATGCGGCCTCAAGGGCGCTCCTCGACGGCACGGCCCCCGGAGGAGGATCGTCTTGGTCGGGTACGGATTCCACCGTGGCGCGGCGATTTCCTTGAGAGTTCCGCGCTAGGAATCCGGGGAGGCGCGATTCCACGGACCCAAACGCTGCTAACGGAGTGGAAGGAGTATTGACGTTACGTGCCAAGGAAGCCGCCGTTGGCGTGGACGCGCTGGAAGAAACTGCGCGTCCCGGGGGAGTCGCCCCGGTGGCGCTCGACCCCTGCCTGTTGGAGGCGGAAGCGGAATGAGATCCGCGAGGTGGAGGATGAGAATTCAAGCCTTCTTTCTGAGAGCGACAGCTATTCGACATGGTGGGGATGAGCAGCACTTCAGGTTACCCTTCTGGGCACCCATTAGGGGTGAATTTTTATTGGAAAGTAACTACCCCTAGAGGTACATTTTTTGGGTGGGTGTCCCAGGGACAGTGGGACGTCCCACAGTATATGGGAACGATGGCATGGGCGTGCCTGCCGCCTTGGCGGACCATAAAAGTGGGACGTCCCAGCGCGCCGCAGGCGGAGAAAAATTTCTGGGATATCCCACAAGTGTCACGTCACACCAGCCCCAAAATGCGCATTTTTGGGGCACCGGCTCACCCCTTGCCTGGGGTGCAGGTGATCCAAAGAGCCTGCAACCTGGGCCTTCTTTTTGGACATAAGCCATGTGATTTCCTTTTAAATATTGGGGCTCGATTTTCTGCAAAAAAAAAACCACTTATCCAGCCACCCCCCACTACACCTCCGCAATGCATACCATGTCAGCTTGCTGGGATCACTTAAGATATACTAGGACATCCTACTTTTCATCTCAAATCTGTGGGATGTCCCACTTTTCTTATGAAATCTGTGGACTGTCCCACTTTAAATACATATAACATGGGACATCCCATTTCTCCCATCAAGATTGTGGGATGTCCCACTTTTAGACTATTTACCATATGCTGTCCCACCTGCTTTGTCGAAGCCTGTTAGTATCGTTAAATGAATATATATCACATAAAATACCTGAAACTGTCATCAGTTGCTTCCAACCCTTTTCTTATTTTTTCTCTATTTTTAGCTCTTCTCAGATCTCCTTATTGGGACGATATTGGTTGTTTGTTACTGATTGGCTCCTGCCTAAATTTCACTGCAAAACTCAATCATAATATACAACACACAAGTATAATTCATAATTAATAAGATTATATATAGAGCTTAGACTACTGTACATCCCTATACTGACAGCAATGGCAGTTAGGACTGTAGCATCTCCAGTGCATTTTTGATGACTGCTGCTATGACCATGATGCCTATTGTTTCAGTACAGGGATGGAGTGCGGGCATGTGTAAGCTTTCTAAAGAGCACGATGCATGTGTGCCCAATCTTTCTTTCCTTCCTAACTCATACTTACCATATACCTTCTAGCTTCCATTTGACTAGCTCAATGGGTCTCTAGAATGTTTTGTTGTGCTGAATACAACATTGAGATTTGGATAACTGGCAGGTTTACCAAAAGTATAGAAACTCAGATTACCTCAATTCCTTTGATCAGGGCTGTAGTATTTTTAATACTCATGAAATAGGTCAGTACCCAGATTGAACAAACAACAAACAACAAACTTCTACAGGAATTTCCTTATTGGGAAGGAATATTTTTGGCAGTTTCTTTGACATATAATCTGTTCCAACAATTTGTAGACCCTTGGACCATCTGGACTTAGTTTCATAGGTATTTATCCACTGGAATATGACTTTTAGTGCAGTTCTATGCACAGATTAGACTGTTTTTAACCATTTAGTATGGAAATAATATTTGAAGCAATAGATCTCAGGTGATGCATCTGGTGTGTTGATTGTGATATATGTGCGAGGTGTCATGTATATAACTATGTTGACCGAGTTATCAACCTCCAATATAAACCCTTCATCAAAAATAAAATCAGTGATTATATTAATTTTCACATTGGTAGTGCTATTACAGGTGCAAATGTGTAGAGATGATGTTTATTTCTTGATCTAAAAATACTTCCATATCATCGGTATAACATATATCAAAAGTAGAAGAATCTGAGAAATTATGTTGATTGTCAGTTTTCTGACTATTCAGAAGCTTTTTCATGTAGGCATCCCTCAGTGAACAACAGTAGAACTGTGGTTCCCGGATATTTTTTGTGTTTTATAGTTTGTATACATACTGGTAATATAACTACAGTGTTTAAAGTGATCTGGCTTAGACTGGAGCCTTGCAAAACACTGTTTAAGCACTACAAATCCTACTTATGACTGTTTTCACTCAGTCCAGGCTAATATGTTGGATGTTGATATATCAAAGTGCATTGAAACTCATATAATGTATGCCTGGATTGAATGAAACATTGTTGCAGCCTCAATTGAGCCAGAGTGATCTAACCATGAATGCAACCTAGACACGAAATTTCTAATATGCATGTCTAGTCAGGTTAAATGAATGCTGAGTAGCAGAAGTAGTGTATGAAGTATATACACAACAGGAGCAAGTCATCAGACTCAGAAGTTAACAACTGGCTGTACTATATATTGGGAATCCTTCGAAGAAGTAATTAATTTCCTTTTTCAGACAAAAGCGTTGAAAATAAGTGATCGATCACAGGAATCAGGGGCAGTGCTATCACCAGATATGGCTACGTCTAACATTTAAAAAGGAGAATGTTATTTTCTCCTGCATTGAGCTTATCTTTTGGAACCCATTTAGCCTGAACAAAAAAAAAAAAAACATTGACTTTCATTTCTATTGTGAGGACAATACTCTACCTTTGGGATTCTATTTGTTCATTTCTTCTCATGCAGTGCAACAATGAATCCCACATTATAAGAGTCACTTATATTTTATATCCTCTCCTAAGCATCAGACTTTTAACATTTCCCTTGTGACCTTGTACAAGGCCAAACAAGGTCGAACAAGGTCGAACAAAGCCACAAAGCCACAAACCCCCAAAGCTATGTTTTAAATCCACAAGGTCGAAAGTTCGACCCCAGCGCACGCAAAAGCTATTTATTTTTTTCAGATAATTTTGGTACTCATTGGTTGGTAGAGTGAAGGAGTATATTCCCTGCACATTTGAAGGAATTGTCTTGCCGTATTTTGTAAGTTGTGGGAGGAGACTTTTCGGCCACAAGCTCACAAGGCCAAACAAGGCACAAGGAAATTGTTAAAAGGCTGATGAGCTCAACAATATAGCCTTTGGGGTCTTGTTCAACTTATAGGTTTAATGTTTCTCATTGGCAGCATCTTTGATGTGATGTAGGCTTTGGAATTCACAGTACAATACCAGTGCAACTGAAACAAATGAGATGCCCGACTTGATGTGAAAAAGCTGTGGGACATCAGGCGTCCGGACACTCCCTTTCGGGTTCGTCCGCTTTTTGCCAAAAAAAATTGCTGATTTACTCTAAAAGTTTCCGCCCCAGGCCGCTGATTTACTCTATTCCGGACGAACCCCCAGGTTGAAGATCCAATTTTTTTTCCCCACGGCCCGTATCTTAGCGCTCTGGCCGCCGCACTGTGTGTCTGAGCGCCATTATACAGCGAAATAAAATTAATTGCACTGTCTACAACCCGTCAAAGTTTTCAATACTACTTTTTACCTCCTCTCCGAGGCTTTGCGGGTCCCTTTTTAGCGGGTGCCTTGACGCCGGCGGGCTTCTTCGGTGGTCGCGTCTTCTGCTTTCCTGCCGTAGCTCGCTTTTGCTTCTTGGAAGCGCCACGCGGTGGTTTGGGCCGACGCTTTTTTGTGCCGCTCCCCTCGTCAGGTTCTTCATAGTCGTCTTCTTCCTCCTCTGCATCCGAATCTGTGCCGTCTAAGTCCAGAATTCGATAAACGGCATTCGAATTAAGGGCCTGCCAGCGCTTCCAGCCTGCATCCCCGGCCGAAAGGTTATACATCTCATCCGCCGGCATTTTTGACACACCGGCCCCGAACAAGAGATATACGAGCTCGGATATCGGGGCGTGAGTGAAGAGGGCAAGTGCATGGCCGTCAGACCGTTCAGGTGGAACGACGTGTTGAAAGATGTTGACTCCAGGACGCAACTGTCCCATAAATTTGTGAGACATTTTCATGGATGGCACACAAACCTACCTGTTCGTAAACTCGAAGGCTGAGGTAGCTCAAACCATCCACAGTCTCTGCTGTCGTGTAGCTCTCATGCTTTCCCGAGACCGCCCCGTATCTGTAAATACCCACAACCTCACCCAAGTACAAGCGGACAGCACTCCGCATAATAACGAGGGAATCCAGTTGCATCGGAGTGAGGGATGTTACGCCGCGGCACCGGAGCTGCGGAACTGTGCACAAGATTTAATATGCTGTCATTGGTCTGGATTGAATCTGAACTCACCACGGAGGTTGGTCACAGCGACGTCAAGCCTGCAGCCCACCTCCCACTCAACTGCACGTCCGGCAGCTATCCACCGCTGGTATCGGGCCTTCTGGAAAGTTGTATCATCCCGCATGCTTTCGCTCTGCTGAAGGCCTTCTCGCAGCTGATGCGAAGCATGGTTCAGAGAAAACTTCCCACCTAAATAGTCAACATTGGTTTCACGGACTCGGGCCTTCTCCGAGTGAACCTTCGTCTCAGCGCAATGGCGACGGCGCTGCTCTACAAGGACCTGGCGGAGGATAGGTGTACCGTTCGATGGTAGGAATGTGGGAATAGCTGCGGCAGTGCTGGTCTTTGGCGGTGCAGGATTAAGCAAATTGGCAATGAGCATCCGCCCAGACACAGGAGTATCTGGATTCGTGTCGAGCTCCTTATCAATCGCTTCGAGCTCGGCCTCGTCCTTTGCAACTTCCTCGGCCAGGTAGGTCTCCGTAACGATGTGGTGTGCTGCATTAGTAAGTGCTTGCGAGACCGTCAAATCCTTCCCGAGAATCTTGTCAGTCAGTTCGCCATCCGAGGGAATAGATTTCTGGACAGGATGGGGCAGGCGGCGCACTGTATCCAGCTCGAAGTCAACGTCGTTTGCAGTGACGGGGTACTCGGCATCGGACTCCAAGTCTGAGTCGGGATCAGATTCCGAGTTCTGGTCTGCATCGAAATCTGCTTCTGCGGGACGGAAATGAGGATGAATGTCATCGCTTTGGAGCGGAAGTTTGGGAATCTCCATTCCACAAAACTGGACAGCCATTCCCGCTGCCTCTTTCCAGGCCACCTCGCATGCACGGTCGAGGTCTGCGCGAGACGGCACCTGTTTAAGCGCAGCGATCTCCTCATTCGTCATCGCAGAATCAGTGAAATCGAAGGTATACCCCTTGTTTGCATCCCTGTACTTCTTGCTGTTGAATTTGCCAGAGGATAGAATGTGTTGACGGAAAGAAATGTGCTTGTACATTTGGATAAGCTGTCCAAAGGTGAACTCTGTGATGAAGGAGCGAGCGATTCCAAAGAAGTGTTCAAGATAATGGGTACCATGGTGCCAGGGCATGAAAGGGACATCTGGATAGAACTCCAGGTGCGCCAGGCTGAGGAGAATAAATTGATCGCAAACACGGATGAGGATTTGGAATGTTGTGTCGGCCAAGAAGCTGCTCTGTTTTTGAAACAGATCTGGATAACGGCCTTCCGAACGGACGACGTTGGCACGCCAGATGGTCAGAAAATGCCTCGCACGGAATATGCAAGTAACACGTTCAATGTGGGGCATGCTGCGCTTCATATATGCGTCGAAGAGCTCCCCTAATATATGCTCAGTTAAATTCCAACATCCACACGAAATGAAGAGCCATACCAAAGATAAATGACAACACAAAAAACCCTTCGAGAGTAACATCGACAATATTGCCGTCCGCATCGACGAGAGAAGCAAACAGACCATCAAGAAATAGTCTCCTAGCTGCCCCGTCATCTTGTTTCTCGGGATTGAAGATGTCCCGGATGTATAGGCCGAATGCGAGAAGCGCCATGAGGACTGAGTGACATAAGAAAAGAATACCGAGAATGAGCAAGTGGGTGCCGGAGAGGAAATTATTCCGGACACCCTTTTTGGAGTGCTCAATA
>JARJCP010000273.1:0-35560 GCA_029281795.1 Mycena crocata | reverse complement strand
GTACGCGTCCTGCTCTTCCCGAGGCAAAGCGTTGAATAGCTCACGCGCCACACGCGAACGAAACGGAGCATTGGGCTCTTTTGAGGTTTGCAAGCTCGCGCCATCGCCCTCGCTCTCCAACCATCGTCTCTCCACCTCTGGTTTGATTATATCGGTGTTGCATTCGTGGAAAAATTGCTGATACGCCTGGCGCGCTTTCGGCGGGCGATTATAACCGGAGAGTTTAGCGAGAAGATGAGCCCAGGGATCGTGGCGCGGGTCAAGTCGAGGTCGGAGTCCCTTGCGCAGTCTGCGCACTCGATATTTCAGCCATCGCCGGATTCGCTGCAACATGGGCGTTAGCGAGCGGCGTTACTGCGGTCACGTGCGCACGTACCTTGTAGAGGACATCGAGGTGGGACCTCTTTGTCTCCTCTTCCTCATCGGTGAGGATCTCGTCGTCAGGTAGGCGTGTATCCGGGTCGAATGGCTTCAGTGGTAACGGAGGCTCCTCGAAATCTGAAAGCCTCCAGTTGATCCGAGCGTTAAACTCCCTCGTTATTCGTTTCAGCTTCTCTCGTTCAAACCTCCACCCGCGTTCCAATGCGTCGGCGTATGATTCAATATGAGGCGTCAAGATTTCTTCTCTGGCGCCGCGTGCCCAAAGCCGCAAATTCTGGCGGTTGTCTCGCGCGACACGCGCACGCAATTTCTTACTGACCATCCTGCACCTACTCGTCAGTCTGCGTCTCCATTTTTGGCGTCAGCAGCTCACCTTTTCCCCCCAGATTTTGGATTTTTTTAATACGGATACGAGGTCGGTCGAGAAAGACTAGAAAAATGGACTCACACCCCTTTAGGGCGTATCCAGTTACCACCTCTGGCGGCATCACCATCGCCCCCGTGTATCGGACTATCGGCTATGCCTTTCCTCTCAGGTGCTTCAAGAGATCGGACCACCAGATCTAGGCCAGCTCCCGCGGTTGCGGAGTTTCAATTCCTTTCACTTAAGAACCCATCCGTCGCGATCTCTTTCACCCACCCACATTCCCACTCCCACTTTCAACTCGACTACAAAACTTTCTCCAAACCCACCTTTAGTATGCAACACCCGAACATGCCCGCTCCTGCCCAATCTACCTCAGTGGATTGTAAGCCGCAACCCTGTCATGCCACTCACCCCTTAGTAACCCGTCTTTTCTGCTTGTGCTTATGGCTGCTGCCCTGCTCGCGTTGACAAACGCGACTCAAGCTGCCGCCACTGCCGCTGCTGCGATTTCTGCCGCCGTCGGGCAATCTGTCGGTCTACCTCAAGGTCTGTCTGTGTATTGCGTCCTCCACCATCTTCTCACTCCTGCCTTCTCAGGCCCTGTTGTCGCACCCGTTCCTGGGCCTGCTCCGGCCCCCGCGGCGGTTGCTGCCCCAGCCCTTGGCCATGGTCCCGGAGGCCTCGTTCGCAGTACCGCCCCCTGGGCCGCCGGCTATCTCTACGACGTCATCCCGCCCCAAGATCTTGTCGCGATCCCAAGTGGTTCGCCATCACCAGCGGCTCGTACATCGGCCTCACGACCAACTCCGCCATTTCTATTCAAGCCGTCACTGGCGTCCGGTCCGCCATGAGCCAGAAATACAACAACCAGCAGAATGCCCTGGCTGCGTTCAACAGTGCCCGTGCTACGGGTGCACTCCGGGTTGTCTAAACGTCTGGTCGGTTAATTTTCTTCCCTTTTCTCCCGCCTCATGCTTTTTTCATCAGCCTGATCTCTGCGGGCGCCGCGCCATTGGGTTCCTAATTAGCCGTACATACATTTTTAAATTTGTCATGTCGTCCCCAATAAAGAATGAGCTTGCCACCCCTAGATTGGAATTATGATCATCAGCACCGCCTCTGAGTACTTATCAGGCCACGCCCTGAAAATCCTTGCTGTTACCCGCGGAAGATCGAGAACTGACGAGATTGATAAGTGATTGATAACCTTCATGTGAGAGCCCCGTGTGCCGACATTGCTGAAATGCCGTCATCTTTACCACGACTTAACCAGTTCCCGCCTCGCCGCCTACACTTTATCGTGCGCATACCTTCACCCTACAGTCGCGCATTGCCGGGACAATCGTCTCCCGCGCAACGATTTCCACCGCCAACCTGACCCTGCCTTGTTTTACACTTGGCAACATCAAACCAATATACTTATCTCTTGCTTCTCGCTGCATGCGGTGAAACTCGCCGCATGCATGGAGAGAGTTTCGCGAGATCAGGAGCGAGTTGCATCAATCATGTTTCTCGCTCCATCTTTTTGCACACGGCTTCAAGATCCAGAATCGATCTATCTTTTGGTTGGCCCCCGCAGGACATTCTCGCCCATTGCGGCGGGGAACCGGAACATGGAAAGGCCCGACCTCACGCGCTCTGTTGACTTGCTCGTATCGAGGCTATCCCCGTATCGTTCCTATCCAGCACGTCCCTCCTTCCCAACCTCGCTCCACCTCGCTGTCTTATTCTCACCTTTCCCTCTCCTTGCTATGCCCGCACATTCAAGTTCCAGTCCACGCAGTTTGTCTCAGATCGCGGCCGAAGAATCTCCTCGTCCATGGCCCATCTATGATCTGGACGAAATCATAGCCGAAATGGACCGCGAGGAGGTGCTAGCCGCGTCATCCCCGCCTGTACTACTTCCGGCGGCTCGCACACCTGGTACTCCCGCTCGCTGCGTCCCTGTAGCCCCGCCCCGAACCCCTCAGCCGCAGCATCCAATTCATCCGCGGGCAACGATCTGGCGTGAATCACGCCATACCCCCTCCTCGCCGCCGCCGCCGCCACCACCTGCGGAGCCTCGTACACCGCAGTCAGCCACATCACCCCAATGCAGTGCGGAGCCCCTCTTTCGTGCTCACGCACGCCTTGTCGCAGTCACCTCGTCCCAAACTCTGCATCCGCGGAATGAATTAATTCATCCGCGGGAGGGAGTCTATCATTATTCCTCTCAAAATGCATCCGGTCTGACAACGTCGTGGTGAGTCAGTGAAACCACAACAATGTTCGCCGCTCTAATCACAGACGACAAGGTCTAAGGCTGCAGCAGAGACAACCGGCGTCCCTGGAGGACGTAGCGTGCTCCTGCAAAGCCCCAGCTCCCCCAATACTCCCAAAAGAAGGAAGAAAGGCGGGATCGCCATTTTCCGCGGCCGTAGCCTAGGCGCTGTTAGATCCTGGTAAGTGTGCTCTGTGTTATCTCTTTCCCAAAATGAATCCTCTGTCGTCTAGGGAGGAAGCCAAATCCTCCGTGGTTGGCGCTCGGGGCGCGCTGTACCAGGGTTACAAGACGTACGACGCTGCGTGCACCGCGTTTGAGTACGCGGAACAGAAATCGTGGACGCGCCGTTGTTCCTCCCGTTCCCCATCTCCTTCGGCCCGCTCGGACCCAATCCCCCAGCTTCCTACTCCCATTGGATTCCTCGACGGTCCCAATCCATTGCATGGCCACGACGGCGACGTTTCTGTAGATCCTGGGCGCTGGTACATCGTCTATGCCGGGATTACGCCCGGGGTATATCAATCCAGGTTTGTGCACGCCCTTCCCAGTTTTCCTGTACTCAGAGTCTTCTGCAGTTTGGAATGTGGTCTCAACACCATCGGCCTGTCCGGCGCAACACATGAGTCCACCTCCAGCAAGGCCAAAGCGATAGAAATGTTCCAGGAGGCGTTTGAGCGAGGACACACGCGCGTCCTTCTTCCTCCGTATACATAGCTTATCTAGCCTATTTACCAACACTGTATTTTCGTTTTTTTGGAATGCATTTTTTGAACATCTTGTCTTGTATTCAATTTTTTAGCCCGTCTCCCGGGTCCCAGCAGAGTGGATTTCTTAATTAGCACTGCCACTACAATCTGGCTACCGCGTCGAACACGATAACCCAGCATCTTTCCGACGTAGAAAGAGTCCGAATTGGACTTGCTATGCAGACAGGGTCTTAACTCACGCGTTCTTGGCTGTGGGATGTGAAGACAACGAGATATGTGTTTTGCGAACTCGCTCCTAAATCGGCTTAATGCAGGAATTCCAACTTTCCTAAGTGACCATACCCTCTTTCTTCAACATTCCGTGTTACTCATCCCCCGGCTAGCCTGCAACGGTTATATTATGCAAGGTACGGTTATCTTCTTCACTATTCAACCTCTTTCTCACACTTTCTTCTTCTCTGTCGTCCGCAAGTAGCCCAACAGTATAATGCGACCAAATTCCCCCAATCGCGTTAATTTGACTTCGCCACCACCCGCACATTCCTCCACTCCATCAATATTCCAGGCTAAGCAACTTGGCGAACTCTCACTACAATAACTTCTCTATTATCACGCCTATACCGCCTACGGTACACGGAATGAAGGCATACTACATTATTGTCGCTGTACACGTCCTGCCCGCGACAAAATTGCTTCACCGGGCGTCTTAACACGGTTTTACAGGGCCTCGCAGTCTTGTCAATGTAATTTGTTACATTCGTTTTACCATTCCGCTTGAGCAAGCGCAGGGGAAGAGTTCGCACCAAATAGGCGGGCTGCGAACTCCCTCCGAAAATGGCTTAACAACCGAATTCAGACTTTCCTATTACGATCCTACCTGACTTTCCGCGTTTTCAATGTCACTTCACACCGAACCCGGCCTACCTGCCAAGTCGGCTCCCACGCACCATGCCGAGGGGTATGTTATGCCTTCCACTCAGCACTCCTCTGCCGACACCACACTTCTTCGAAGGGATGACAAACTCGCGTGCAGGAGAGAGCAAGCTCGGATTCGCATCGCACGGTCAGTCTTTGCTCATTCACTCTATATATGACTACATTTCTCTCACCTATTCTACTCCGTAGCCGCCGCCTGGAGCTCAAACAACAATCACCAGCGGAGCAGGCGGAGGCACAGGCACGAGCACGAGCTGCTCGCGCCAGATATCGGGACAGGTGAGTTCACACCCAATACATGCACAGTTGCGCCGCCTTATCTCTGCACTAGCCACCGTCCCGAACTCCGCGCATCTGCGGTAGCCCGCCGTGTGCGGTAAGTGCACCGTACCCTGCGCTCCTCCACACCACTCATCTCGCCCAGTCAGTACTGTGATTGATTCGGCGAGGATGCGTATCAACATAAGCTGCAGAAGAGGAAGCTCAAACTTGAGCATGAGTTGAAGACACACCGCCGGGCGAGCAGCGCCAGGCGCTGGAAGACTCTCGAGAGACGCTATAGCCAGGTGTCTCATCCCTACGCCAAACAGGAAAGAAGCCTCCACCACAAGTCGAAGCCGGAATCGAAGGTGGACGAGTCCGACAGTAGCGACTCGGACGCGTCGGGGGGGGCACTCAGAGGATAATTAACTTAGGAGCACTGTGTTTTATGTCGAGCAAATGAAGATTTTCTTGCTAGACTACCAGGACAAGGTAACTACGATGGCAAGTAACAGGCATGAACGACTATATAAGACTAGTCCGAATCCCACGAGAGACTCGGCCTAACCTTAGGGAAAGTCAAGCCCTCCCAACTGTAATCTACTTTGCTCTCGTCGTTCCAATCCGGAAAATCGTATTTGATGCCATCCAACTCGTCGAATATCGCGGCCTTCGGAGGCGCTGTCATGACCTCGCAGCAAATGGGGCACGTCCAGCTCGTTTCAAGCCAAATGCGAATGCAGACATAACAGCTGCTGTGCTTGCAGCTGAACCTGTAGGTAGTGGTCAGCACTGAGCCCAGCAGAGAGGGTCGTGTGGAAATCACATACGAAACAGGGTGGGACTTTGCCTGGTGGCAGATACAGCACTCCCGGTGCGGCTTGTCCGTCTCCTGTGGGGGCGGCCCAATACCATCCACCCAAAGCGCGGCATAAGTGAGCAGCTCAGCCCGCGTTATATGCACCCCCTTTACCTGGCGATGCACGACTCGCGTCGATCCGGCAGAGGGCGGAACATAATGGCGATAGTAAGACACCCGTGAAGCTGGTGGGGGAGATTGACCGTTGCGACCAGGGGCTATACCACCCTCGCGTGCTCGAGAGCCCGATGCGACGGGACGGCGACCTCGTCCCGCAGCACTGGCTGGCGCGACCTCCTTTCTGCGCTCTGCACGGTTGTGGTGTCGAGTAACAACTGGAGCCGGCGCCGGGGGGGAAACAATGTTGATGAGGTGTGAACGTCCTGTCTTGAAGTCGACATTGCGGAGTATCGAAGGAGGTCCGCGAATGATACCGGGGTTGAGACCAGCTGCAGCGGGGCGCGGTGCCTCAGAGGGACGCAGAGGGCCTGTTAGAGCAAAGCGCGGTCAGTGGACGTTGAATCAGTGCAGACAGATACGCACTGGAATCTATGCACAGTGGCTTCTCCAGGGAAGAGCCGGGTCCGGTGATTTTCTTTTTCTTTTTCTCGCGAGGCACCACCGTTTTGAAGTGGCGCTTCATGGCCGAGCTAACGATGATCTGAGATGCTAGTCGTCTATGAGAACGTCTATTCCGAGCTGAGCTCGAGACAGGGAAGTACCTGAGGCGGCGGGTTTGAGCAGTGAGCAGTGTCGAGCGTGCAGATTCAGAGAGAAGCATCCAAGGGACGCATCACTTTTATAGAGCCTGCCGTGGCGGTGCCCGACCTGGCGACAAAATTACTAGCGAGACAGAGATTTCGAGATCGCAGATCTGAGGATGGATGGATGTCGGATGTCGGAATGAGAGGATTTCAGCACGTGACACCCGAATCTGATTCTCGCTAAGTCACTACCAGACAACTACGTTTGATAACTATTCGAACTGCTGGTCGGATTCCGAGGTCGTAGAGTGCAGGCTCGCCAACCGCGCGGCCGTTGCCGCCGAATCCTCCTTCTTTTTCCCCCCTTCATGTGCAAATCCGTTAACCACGAACCGATGAAGACCTGCGTGCATGTGCTGGGACATCAGGAAATGGGTTTCGCCTTCTCCCACAGCTGTGAACGAGTACCTCATCCTGGCTGCTGGAACCAAGAAACTTGAGCCTGGAGGGAACCTCAGTATTTTTTTCTCATCCCACATCACCAAGTCGCCGCCGAAGCGCGAGTCGTAGTTGCCCAGGGCGGTTATAACCCGCCAGCCTTCGAGCATATCCGTCTCATCAAGGTGCGGCCCACGTCCCGCTGCGCTAAACTCGTAGGATATGGCTGAAAAAGCAGTTGGGTCACGCGGGCGGCGCTCGTGCGGAACATCGAAGGGTAGGCGCAAATCCCAATCGTCCGCACACACAAGGTTCACGATGTTCTGCCCCAGGCAGAACAACTTCGGCGCGAACTGGTAGTATAAGACTGACGAAATATCGTCAGTGAGAGTAATGTGTGGTGGCTAGAGACTCACCGTTCTGATAGGCCGCAATTGACGCGATAATGTCGCTGTACTTCAAGGCGGCAAGCTCGACCATGTTGGTCAGATTGTGTTTTAAATTGTACGGACGCTGGTAAGTCACGTTTAGCCTTGGACTCACGATTAAACCAAGTGACTAACTGGATTCGAGGCATACCGGCCATAGCCTAGTCCGCCCGTCAACACGTCATCGACCAGATTGTCGCGGTCCAGTCTACTGGCGGTACTGGTGAGTAAATCGGTCGCCTCCTCGACGACACCCTCCCAACGTATAACGTCCTGGGGAGCTGTGATCATCGCGCCCGCGATGCATTGCTGGGTGTCAGTCAGTGCTGTAGGTTGCCTGCGCGTGAATTGTTAACAGCTGTGCAAAGACGACTGGAACAGAGACACTGACCCGGTCCAGCTGTGATATTGCAAGCCTAGGGCGGTGACATGGCCGCGCGTCCAGACTTCGGGCACGGGAGTGACATCTGCGAGCACCTCGGGGAGCGCGGCAGCAGGGCGGGGACGCAATTGATAGAGGGGTCGGCGGCTTCGACTGGCTGGAGTCGGGGTTTCAAACAACGGGTTGTTTTCGACGTCCAAATCAGACAGGCTCTCCTGATAGTCTGAGTCGGTGTCCATAGCGGCAGCGTCGGCGTCGGAGGAGTCGGTGTCGGTGGCGATGGTGACCGAGCCGTCGGTATCGCTGGCACTGTCGGAGCTGTCTCCGTCTTCGGGCAGCTGCTGCAATTTTTTTTTCCTTCCCTTGGTCTGCTGGGCCTTGATGGCGTCGATATCCTTTCGCAGCGAGGCCTCCAGATTCAAGTGCAGCGGAATGGACGTGGCGCGGGGGCCGAGGTCGAATGGAGTGAAGACCGATGAAGAATAACGGTTACGACGATAAAACATATTTGCAGTGGGTGAAAGCTGTGAACTAATTTCTGCTTTTATTTAGCCTCGTAATAACTGTGCAGCCTTGTAATGCGACCTCGACGCGTCCCAAGCAGGTACCCATCAGATCAAAGTAAGCAAAATCTGAAGTCGCGGAAATTCGCGGAAGCGTAGAGATCGGTCGCCACAGATCTCGTTTCGATCATCAAGTTAGATGGGGACCCTGCACATCCATTTCGGGGTTTTCGCAACTGATCCCGCGCATTGCCTTTCTGAGTTCTCAGAAAAGGGACGTCCTCTGAAATTGCACATCATCCCTTTGTCCGATCTTTCCCCTCAAGAATGGCCGAGTGTCTTACTCGTGGAGGTCCGCTATTTTCCGTGCTGCCGTCCCATGCGCTAATGAACACGACCAGAACGCTGCCGTAGTATGGACTACGCACTCCTCGCTGCCCTGGCGGCCACCGAAAACGCAGCAGACAAGGATGAAGATGAACTGCCGGGTCTCTTGCCCGTCACGGAATCCGACAGGGAGGACGACGACGAACTTCCTGCTCTGCTCCCGGAGTCCGACGACGAGGACGACTTCTCCGGCATGCCACTCGAGGAGGTACCGAGGGAGAATCTCGCCATCGAGGCCGAAGACTGGTATGACCCTGCCGCTCCCGTTGACGCAATAAATTATTGACATCGACTACAGTGCGGCCTTCAAACAGCCGCTGGCCACTCCCAGTGCCGAAAGCAGTGTGCCCTTCCGGGCGGCGCTCGCTCGCGTTCGTCCCCGGGCTCGCCCTTCTGCCGCCGCCATGCTTAACTCAGAAGTCGGGGCGCTTGATGAAAAGTGAGTGTCTCACTTTGTGCTGGCAACGATCTCAGAGCTGACCTTTTGATAGGTCATTCTGCTGCCGCCTGTGCTACGACATATCTTGTGAATACCATTTCGCCGGACAGCTCCTGGCGGACGGCAAAAAAATCGAGAGTTCCTGGAAGGCGATTACGACCATTGAAGATTTCGATTTTAGCCAGCTTCAAGTCGTAGCGATGGTGCGTCTGTCTGGCTGGATTCTCGCTTCGCTGCCTGATCGCAAATTTAGGATGCTAATTTCAAACTGAAGGCCAAGCTCTGATAAGTAGTGTCCCATGCGATTGCTTTCGAGCAGTCGGGACTTCGTAGAGTAGTAACAATATAAAGACAGAATTTTTATTAGATGGAATTATAAGTTTAAGCTGTGGCACAGTGTCCATGGGTGAGATTGCGGCGGCGGGCCTGCGCCAGGACAATGGATCCATATGAATTCTCGCCAGTTCCAGCGAGCGATTGCATCCGTTTCAGTAATTGACCCAAGCGAATGGAAACTCGCTGCTGTCCATGTGGAAACTCGCCGCTTTTCCATGCGGAAACTCGCCGCTTTTTGCATCATTGCGTGAAAACGATTCCGCGCGTCTCCATCAGCAGCAAAGTGGTGCCGTCGGGCGATGACGAACGCCGGTAAGACGGATGTGACTTGACAAAGGAAGGACGCGTCAAGTATGTGCAGATCTGGTTTGCCTCCATCTACCCGCATGTCTGCCAACATTTCCTCGTTGCCTGTGCCTATGTCGTTGGAGGAAAGTGTGTATAAGAGGTGTCTGTTTGCAATGGTCTGCCGACTGACACACACGAACAGGAGGGCGCTGGGCCCAGAGACGGATTCACGACTTAGTCGTTCTGCGCAATGCCGGATCGTTGACAGAGGAGCAGTTTGACAGCGACATTCGCGCGATAACCGACTCTACACCTGTGGTACGTGTTGCGTTTGACGGGAATGCGGCCTGTTAATTGCGACATTAGACATCGGAGGATGATAACGAGCTGACCTGCGGTTCATGTGGCATTGCGACGGCGCTGTACCGTTGCAGTGCATGCATGACCTTGCCCAGGTGCACGAGATGCTGCCTGGATGATCACCGCCGTCGCCCTCTACACTTCCTGCAGGCGAGTGAATATTTTAGTTGGTGTGACGTTGCATATTGATGATGTTTCAAGCAGAAGTGGGACGGGCTTATGTGGAATCAATATACGCTCTGCGAAGCCGGCTTCATTTTTCAGCTGGGAGCCGAGCATGAAGGCCTCCCCTGTGCGGCGGCATCTGAGAGACGCACGATGCTCGTGCAGCACAATAATGGCATGCAGCGCGTGGAGGTCAGGTATTGCGAGTGTGGGGTGAGCGGTACCTTTACAGATCAGTTGCACGACCAAGGGTGGTTTCCACACGATCCTATTAATCCGCGCAACATTACGACGTTCGGTTTGCTTCAGGCGGCTCATACTATGGGGATGATCGACGAATGAGTTGTTGAGTTGTGGTCGTTTGGTAGCGGCATTTGCACGTGACCGAGTACTGCTTGATCCGAATCTTGTCTGAATCTAAATCGTCTTAAGTATACGATCTCTCTGGCAGTCGCACATTGCGCAAGGGCGGCTGGCCTCATGCAGGTGTGCGACGGGATCAGCTGCTGGCCGCCAAGCATGATATGATGCATCAAGCCAACCGGTGCTGGGTAGGTCAGCTCACATCTGGGTTTTTTTCCTTTGCACACCACACTAACCAAGCGCCCCATGGAAAGATATGGCTCGACTCATTTCATCGACGTCTCTGTGGGTCTCGACGATGAGAACAAAGAAATGTCGACAATCACCGGCGACCGTGCCATCTTCATTTCGGACGATGGCAGTCGGCGGAAGGAGGAAATGCAAAACATCACGCACAAGAAACGACGCGTGAAACTTCGCCCTACCGGTTTGGATGACAGCCTTGCTTCTTGGACGCCGGTCGATATCTTGGAGCCGAACGAAGAGGACGAGGAAATCATCGACACTCTGTCTGGCAGGCCCGGCAAGCGCAAAACGCGCAGCTCGGTAAGTTTCTTTTTTTCCCCCTTGGATAAATAGTGGCTCACACAAAATCGTGCGCAGGACCGGCCCATGGATGACTTTCGCCTCCTCAAAGCCTTTTTTCTGGAAGAAACCCTACGCCACCATGGTCTGGCGGATTCGACGGACGCCCCGCGGTGTGCCCTGTGCAACGCCTGCCTATATGGCGAGGCGGCTCCGCGCTTCTTTCGTTGCGCGGACTACGGCGAGTTTTTGCAGTGCCAGGGCTGCTGCCTCAAACGACACGCCCTTATGCCGCTGCATTTGCTGATGGTAAGTTTTGTACGGCTTCTTGTTTCAACTGGCTAACTCTGGTTTTTTAGGAGTGGAAAACGGTGATGTGGGTGCGCACGACCTTGCTCAAGCTGGGGCTCTGCTATCAGCTAGGCCACGAAGGGCAGGCCTGTCCGCATCCGGCGGAGTTTGAACGGCACATGGTGGTGATGGACCTCACTGGGATCCACACCGTGAGGTACCGCTACTGCGGCTGCAAGCGTTCCGACGACACCGACAACTTGCGACAGCTTATGCGGAACGCGTGGTTTCCAGCGACCACAGTCGATCCGACCACATGCGCAACATTCAACGCCCTGGATTTCTTCAGGCTGCTGAGCGTTGTCGGCAACATCAACTCGCACGACTTCGTTCGCAGCTTGGAACGCAAAATGGACGCGGTGGCCCAGTCAGGGGTGTCCAAAGTACCCGTACGTCGTCTCTTTCTCTTTCGACACATGAGGTTAGGGTTGACACAGCCACAGGACCGTTATAAAGCCTTCATGCGAATGTCGCGCATGTACGCTTTCCTGCAGCGCATCAGACGTGCGGGGCGTGGACACGATCCGGCGGGGTTGGAGGCAACGCAGCTCGGCGAAATTTTGCCGCGGTGCTACGCGTGTCCACACGACGGCAAGAACATCCCCACGAATTGGCGCGACGTCGATCCAAAGTGGAGGTAGGCCCCGCTTGTTCCTCTTGGGCCGGGATACTGATGCAACGTAGGTTTTTGTACATGTTACTGATCGCCGTGGACGCAAATTTCAAGCTGAAGAATCGTATTCGCGTGAACGAGCAGCAGGACAACCCCTTGGGCCCGGGATGGGGGGCTTTCGTGGAGCCTGTGGGATATAAGGAGCACTTGAGGACCTACGTCGCTGAGAAAGATGTGCGTAGCGTTTCTTTATCTGACTGCATGCGGTACTGACAGAAGCGCATAGATTAGCACCTGCATCGCGTTCGCTGCCTTACTCCAAAAGGATACGCGAAACACGGCCGGACTGCGGTGCTCAGGGGTGGGGGGGGGTCGTGTGTGCTCGTCATGAGTGCTTCCTTCCCAACGGCCTCGGCGACCTCCAGAAAGGCGAGCGGTACGTCTATTTCATGATGGGTAGCGAATTCTGTACTGACGTCGACACAGGTACAACATGGACTACATCGTGATGTCTGCCCTGGCGGGCTTCGCCCTGGTCATGCTGACCCTCTCATACGACATCGCGTGTCAATGGAAGATCAATCTTCCGACGCGCATGGGCAAGCTCCCACAACATCTTCAGCTTGACCTAGACAAGATCGAGCTGCAGTGCGGGCTGCCTGTTTGGCACGCCTCATCTCACGAGAAATCGTGCCAGTACCTCAACAGCCTGAGTTTTCTGTGGGGTGTCGGAAAGAGTGATGGCGAGGGAATCGAGCGCGTCTGGTCGATCTTCAATTTGATCGCGTGGCACACCAAGGACATGGGGCTCGGTAACCAGGCAGATACTACCGACGACAAGGCGGACTCTCATAACTTTCTGAAGAATTTGGGTCAAGGTAAGTTAGCTTGTCTGATTCTGACGCTCAGTGACTTATGTCGTGGCGCAGGGGACGCGCTGCGCCGAAAACTCATCATCGCGCTGGTGGAACGCGCCCGCCAGGTGGACGCGTTCACTGAGATCAACAAGTCCATCACGCGGGAGGTGCGGGATGCGTGGGACGCCGACATCAAAGCCTTCCTCGCGGATCGGATGCAGCCCAATCCGTACGCGTTGGCTCACAACGGTATGATCGCCATAACAACGGCGGGCAGCATTGCTGATTGCGTGCCTGCAGACGGACCCACCGAAGCAGAAATACGCCTCACGCTGAAGCAGGAGGAGGATGCTGAAGCTAGGAGAACTGGGGCACCGATGCACGGAACGAGTGCCACGGCGTTTATCGTGGGCGGTTTGCAGCTAGAAGCATCCCAGTATGTATTTGAGGGTTCCTAGACGCTGCCTAGGCTCATGATCACAATTTCAGGCGCCGGATCAAGGCAGAGGTAGCAGGCCTCAGGCTGCTCACAGCTGACCGCGAGAGCAAGTTGCACGACTTTCGGGTCGCGTTTTTCGCCAAGCTGCGCAAGTTCCGCAAGCTTCAGCTGGTTTTCAGCCCGGCTGCGGCGGCGGCGGTGGAGGCCGCAGAGGGAGCCAGGGAGGCGGACACGGCCCCCATGCCTGCGGAGGACGTGAAGCTGTTTTTGCCGTCGGAGCTCACAACGGAGCAGCGCCTCACATGTGCAAAGGGTGTGCCGGAGGTGGAAGCCCGCCTGCGTGAGGGGCAGTGCGCCAACGCACTGGTGTCGATTCGGGCGCAGCTGCACTCGAAACGGCACCTGATCACCTTCCGCAACGCCTTCCTTAGTGGGCAGAACAAAACGACGAAGGCGCGAACGCTCATCGGCCTCGTTTCGGATCGGGCGACAGGAAACTCGCACAAATACCAGCGCGCTCGGGAGGCGCTGGACAGCCTCAAGGGCAAGGATTACGCGCCGCACTTCCAGGAGATGAAGCAGGAGCACCTGACACTGGATGGGGAGGACGTTGAATCGGTCACTGACGTTGCCTCGCGCAAAAAGCTGGCGATGCTGGCGTCCGGGAAGGGTTCGCGCGCGCCACGTCACATCAGCGGGACGTCGAAATCAACGCTTTCGTGGATTTGGACGTCGCACGGCGCTTTGGACGATGCGGAGAAGCACCTGCATGAGTGTAAGTTACATATATTTAACATCATTGGTCTGCCTAATCAGTCCGTCTCCAGCTTTGAAAGTCGAGTGGTCACGGGCGAAGGCTCGAAAGGTGAGGTGGGATGAGGAGGTCCACTTGTTGCGCGAGGAGATGCGTCGCGTGTTACGCTACCTGGATTGGCAAGTGAACTGGTGGGACGCGAAACGGGAGTCGAGGACAGATATTACGGACGCAGCGATGCGCGGCGGCATGCGTGCGTATGCGGCAAAGCAAGCTGCCACGTGTCGCTCCCTTTGGGGTTTTTTCAACTCTCAGTGGAGTGGCTCAGTCGGGGAGATTGCGCGGTCCGTCATTGACGACGATGCGGTCGACCTGGGGTCTTTTTTCGAGTAGCGTAGGCAGACATGAATGATATGCAGCTTTTTTTTTGGAGAAGTCAACATTGTGACAACCTGAAGGGGACAGCGATAAAGAGATTGGGCAGCGAGGAAGAGATAAGACGTTGACCAGGATTTGACTAAGTCATTTCTGAAGCTGATCAAGGGCAAGTAGTGATTGGAGTCCTAATGAGGCCATTTTTGGTCAGAAAAAATAATATTAACCGAATTTGGAGGCGTTCGGAGGGCAGCGGGACTTGCCGGGAGATATTAGAGACAGCGCCGGACCTCAGCATGTCATCCAGCCCTTAAATGGATGGCGCAGCGGACAAGGACAGTATATATATACATATATAATAGTAGGGAAATATGGCTAGCGGGGGGCTGGCTAGATCCAGGTGTATAGGCAAAGCACGCTCTGGCTACAGCCAGGTCCGCAGGCTATAACCTACAACCACTGGTGCTGTTGGATTCGAAGCCAGGTACTACCCAATCGGCATACACACAACAAGAGCACCGGCCGCCAGCCGTATGTTTTGGCTTATGATCGGCGTACTCATAGTCATCAATATAACCTGGTACAGAGACCGTCTCTCGAACGCTGCTAAGCTTTATTCAGGGCTCGGCTCGTCAAAGGTCACCACTTGCGAATTATACATCCCTGTTATTCCGTCTGGACCAGCGGCTAGTTGTTGAGTATATTCATTCAATAATTCAACTGCCGGTTCATCATATTCATTCATGTACAGAGTAGTCGCCTGTAAGTACACCACTTTGGTTTCATCCATAGTGTGGCCTTCTTGGCCGCCATACATCACCGCCAAAATTCTGCCATTCCCATCCTTGTCTATCTCAATCTGGAATGCGAACTCTCCTTGATGCTGCATCAATTCCTCGAATTCTGAAATTTTGATTCCACTGGCGGCTCGTCCTTCAACTCAGTGGAGCCATTCGCACTCTGCATATAAATGCAGATGTCAGGGTTCCAGTTGAGACCGAGTTCCTTTGCGGCCGCTTCTGACATGGATACCATCTGAGATCCTCCGTCACAAATCGATTCTTTTTCCATGACTCCATTAATTGACGGATGGAGGACTCGTAAGGTTTCAGAGTCTCCCGCTACCAGCTGGATGTCTTCAAACGCCAAAAAAATCTGTTTCGGTTTAGTCCCCGTCGGGAGGCTAGCCAAATATTGCAGTACCGGGTCGCCCATAACCAAACTACCAGTCGGTACTAATGGATCAGGTTCAACGGCCACGGTCAATTGCGACATGAAAGGAAGCTCTCTGGTGCATATAGCATCAGACCTGGCATAGTTAACCGCTACAGGATCCTCTATGTCTGGCCACCGGAACTCATTCTGTACTTCAGATCCTGGTTCAATTTTTACTTGTTCAAGCGCTGCTGATGCTTGTGCAGGAACCCTAACTTTAGTGAGCGCTCTTTTAGCTTCTTTCATTAAGTTTGGGCTGGCCCAGAAGAGTTTGGCAAGCGGCATATTGACCACTACATTCCTGAAGATTGCATCCATCATGGCGGCGTCATCTTCCTCGTCCGAACCCACATCTTCAACGGGAGCTCTCAACTCGTAGTTCTTTTCCTTCGTCTTTACTACCAAAGTCATAGGTTGACTGGCAGGCAGTGGTTTCCTGGAGTCAGGCGGCCGCTCAGCGAACCGTACGGCTGGTACGTTTCTGAAGGGTAATTCTGGTTGAGGCGGCTGCACTTTTCGTGGCAGCTCAACCTCATTATCATTTTCGAAATCCTCCACTATTGGCGCTCCAGTCTCATTCTGAGGTTTGGCCACTGGCTTCTGGTTCTTTCTCCAATTTTCCGCTTCAGCGGCTGGTTTGGTCTTCCAGTTATTCTTTTTCTCAATCACAACTTCTACAGTTTTTCCAGCGGGAGTACGATTCCTAGCTGTCAGGTCCTCCAGGGGTTTATTCGTACCGGCGGCCTCTTGGTTGGACCGCCGTACCCCTCTCCTCGAACCTACTTGAAATCCGCCCCTTCCTGAGGGGTCCCCGTTCGGGAGGGATTAGCTCTGGTCTGAGCGAATTGTTGTAGATCCGGGGAGGGAGTTCCTCCACCATTCATGGCTAATGCAGCGGCTAATAATGTTGTAACCTGGCTCACATTTAAGTTAACCTCGGAAACAGGACTTTTATCGGGTGGTTGAACACCCGGTCTCTGATGTTGCTGGTGTTGAACCATTTGCCTCATCATATTAGCTTGCTCAACCCTCAAGGTTCAAATTTCATCGTCCCTGGTGTTGTACTCGCTAGGGTCATAATAACCGTAACCTTCTCCATTATCAGTTGCAATGGCCATTTGTTCATCTGCGTTCAGCGGCTGATACGGCTGAGACTGATGAACGAAGTTATCGACCTGATAATGCACTTTGGCGGGCACAGGGTGCTTTTGTTTGAAATCATCGATCATAGGTTGTTTGCGGTTGAAGGGTATTAATTCTCCATTAGCATAGTCCTTGCCGTTTATGACCTTCAACACTCCCATATCAATCATCATTTTGTGCGTCTCACATTTGTCTTGCCAATGCAAGTCAACTGGATCCTTACAAAAACGACACACGCCGTCATTCACAGCGTGTTCATGGTTGTGCATCGGCATCTGTGGCCGTGAGAAGTCTCTCCTCGGGGAGGGGACAGGCTGAGATCCAGAACTACCAGCGGCTGGTCCCGGAGACATTTCATAAAATTGCTCCAGTTTATCCATCTGCACCTTGGTCTATCTCTACTATCCATCCTATCCATGATATTCGCCATAGTCAATTTCAATCCTTCTAAGGTCTCCTGGTCATACGAGCCAGAAGAAGGTTCTTTCTTTACAACCTTTACGGTTTCCATCGTCCGGCCGCCACTGACGGCTGGCCGACTTTGTTGAAAGTAGCCAATTTTTCCTTCTTGCCGCATAACCTGTTTTCTTGCCTCAGCTATAACTTCCTTGAAAGTGTAAAGGCCCATATCCTCTTCCTTGATTGGGGGGTCAGCCCGCTCATGGAGTCTATCTAAGCTAGCCATTAATTTCTCTTGAAACCTCTGGTCTAGTTTGGACAAAAAGTATGGAACCGCCTCTCTGTCAGTCAGCATTGACGAATCCAAAAGCTTGACAACTTCAACATTCATCTGGCGGCAGAGTTTCATCACGCCGTCTGTGTCTTCCAGAGTCAAGTCTCCATCGTCAAACTTCCGGAGTATACCATTCAATTTCTTAATCGAACCACGGTCATCTTCCTGGGTGGAGGGATAGTTGGCTAGAATTTCCTTTTTGAAGGCTTCATAGGACAACTTGAAAGACTCAAAAATCTTCCATTCTCTCCGTGGCCGCGGGTGCGCATACCGACACAAGAAGGCATTCTTCTTGTCTGCCGGGGTCTGCTCGATTTCCATCATCCTGAATTTCAATGTTATTGAAGAATTGCATTAACAATTCAGGCTCTTCATTGTTGAACCACGGAGCATTGCACTCAAAGGGTTCAGGGATTTCCTTTTTATCAGTCATTGTGAAAGGGGGCAAAGGGTTTGGGTTTTGTGTAGTTAAGTCTACGTTCTGAACAACTGGTTGCTCGGGTGTAACAGATGCTGCACCTTGCGGTGATAGCTGTATGTTGCTAGGGGGCGGAGCAGGTAGGCTCAACACGTTATTTACTTCTGGTGGCTGCCTGTCAGACACACTAGCCAATGCGATGCAGTGATGCAAACAAGGCCAAGGTCGTGCTCAGACTGAAAAGAGAATAGGAGGATGTGTGAACTGCCTGTATTGCTAGTGGAGATATGACCAGCTCAAGACTGGAGAACTACTGCTACTACAAGCCCTATAAATACTAGTACTGTACAAAGTGGTTACAACAAGGCTATCAGTCAGCATCAGTCAGCAGCACATGTTCTACACATGTTCTGAGTAAGGCATCAGTCAGCATGTACTAAAGATAGTGTCTAATCGATCTAAACTACTGATATCAATGGATAAGAGTGGGGATCATGGGAACGGTCTCCGATTAGCGCTGATAAGCGCGGATCAACTCCGGTGAGTTCCGATCAAGCCGGATAAGGAATCTGTTCATGACACTGCCGAGAAGATTGAACTGCCTTCGCAGCTTGAAGCCTTTCTCTAGTGATTTCGGCTTGACCAGCTCTGGCGTTAGCCACTGGTGAGGAACTCGTAGTTTCTGGTTCTCGAGAGGCTCTGGCAGAGTTCTTTGTGGTTCTAGCGGCGGGAGTTACCCACTTGGAATGAACACTTGAACTGGAATTTGCCACGTCTGATTGCAGATAGTACGGAAGTATCCTTTTTCAATGCTGGAGCGGGTAGGCTCGACAGACTTCTCAAGTATTCTTTCTTTTTATACTCAGTGTTTTGTAGCCGCTAGAGTTTATTATCCGCAAAATGGACTGGGACTGCTATGCAGAGCCGTTCACAATTCTGATTTTATCACAAGCTATCTTGTTACCCCTCGCGGTGGGGCTTCAGATGAAACGGTGCACTCGGGTGCAGCCGTGAAATCGAAAACTATGCTAAAGAGCGAGTGAAAGCAAGCGAACTCAACTAACACTAAACAACTCAAAAACACTAATCAAATCTCAACAACTCAATACCAAATGTCTCGTGTGTGTTCGGGGAGGTAGGACAGGCATATTGTCCTTCAAGAATAGTCAAGTTTCAATTTCAAAGGTTTTTTTCAGCAGGCAGATGCAGTAGCGGCTAGAGCCACAATTCAACGGAAATGCTTTCAAGGGTTTTCAAGTGCTTTGGCCGCTAGACTCAAAGTGGTGTCTTTCAACTGGGACTTCAAAATGTTCAAGGAACTTGGAGCTAAAGCGTCAACAAAGTTCACTACGTTTTCAAATAGTTCCGCTCGGAGGGTTGGACGTCTCAGTACAAGGGTGCACTAGTTAATAACGTGTGCGACTCGGAGCTAAAGCGTCAACGAAGTCTCAATCTGGGATTCACTTCAAGAGAAGAGGCTAGGCAGAGTTGAACTCTGGCGGCTAGCTAATCTTAATAGAAACTCGGAGCTTAAGCGTCACGAGAATCCAATTCTTATTACAGGCAACCCAAATTCAATATCAATCAAATCCACAGTCTACTTGTTAGCCCGCGAGCGGGGGGGAAAGTCTACTACTATTACAAGAGTAATTCTACTAGCTTTATACAACTTGGTTTTACAAACGGAGATAATATGAAACCTCGGTGGTTAGTTTTCACGGAGCCGCCAGCTTGGCATAATGACTGGCGGCCAATGGCAGAGTCGTTATTCAATTCCGTGGGTGCGTAGTCATGGCGACCAGCTCTGGCCGCCAGTCTGACACCATTCTCATCAATATTTCATGTGTTGCCAAGTCTCTGCCAGTCCGAAGACCCTTGTTAGGACCTTTGCTTCACCAGCCGCCAGTATCGCACTGGCCGCCAGAGACGGTTCTGAGGCTTCAACACTTCATAGTTCAATTCTAGGAGTCACAAGGGAAGTAGCCGCTGGTGCTCCAACCACTTGGTCATTATTCAGTTCAGTGGTGGCTACTCGATAATCTATGTTTAGCCGACTCCGGAAGTCTAGCTGCCAGTGAAGTCATATTCAGTAGTCATTCATAATTCAATTGGGGATAACGGGAATGAAGGTAGCCGGGTGGCGGCTACTCCCATAAGTTATTATCCAAGTTCAATTCTGACAGATTGTGTCAATAACGGTCCAAGCCACAAGTAGCGGCTACTCTAAACTTCAATAATCCCTCTTGTTTAATCTCCAGCACACAAGGAATCCAGTGGTTAGCTGACTCCCGGCGCCCAACAGTAAGTATAGTGTACTGATTCTGGTTGATAACAAACCGTCTTCAGCCGCTACATCGTAGTGTCCTATTGGCTTTCGGCCTTCAAAGATCTAATGTACCATTCCGAGGAGAAAGTACATTCTGCAACTAAGCCTCACATAGTCAATTAATGAATGAAAAATGTGATTTTCATGCGCGCACTGGTGCACGCCTTATCAACGACACACCAGAATCTTGCCGTGGCGGGGCACCACCAGAAATTCTGTGCGAAAAAATGTGGTGATTCTGCTTACAAATGCTACTATGGCAGCATATTTGAATTGATGGATTCACCTTCGAAATCAATTCCACATTCGAAACTGCACTGTCGAATATGGTGCCTCTATTGAATGCTGCGCCTCAACGGGAGAAGTTTGCTCTGCGGCCCTGCTGTGCATTCGCAATATAATCTGGTCTTCCATTCTGCGCAGTGTGCGGGCAATATAATCTGGATGCTTTTATATCCTGACCGGTCTCTGTTTCTCGCTGTGTTTTTCCCGTTCATCTCCCGTTCATCTCGCGATACGATGGACGAAGTAGTGGCCCGCAACCCAGAACTCATAAATGTTACCGACTGCACCACAGTCGATGATGAACCGGCCGGCAAAAACGGCTATAAGGAACGGTACGTTTCTCTCTCTCTTTGCCTCTGGTTGAGAACTCACGTTTTATGCAACAGAAATATAGACAGGATCGGAAGAGCCACCGTTCGTGTTATGCACTGGCAGCAAGACACTGGTGTCCCGATTTGGCGTCTCGCAAAGATTTTTGGCATGGGCGAGGAGGCCATATGTCATGAACAGACTCTTTATCCGGCTTGATCGGAACTCACCGGAGTTGATCCGTGCTTATCAGCGCTAATCGGAGACCGTTCCCATGATCCCCACTCTTATCCATTGATATCAGTAGTTTAGATCGATTAGACACTATCTTTAGTACATGCTGACTGATGCCTTACTCAGAACATGTGTAGAACATGTGCTGCTGACTGATAGCCTTGTTGTAACCACTTTGTACAGTACTAGTATTTATAGGGCTTGTAGTAGCAGTAGTTCTCCAGTCTTGAGCTGGTCATATCTCCACTAGCAATACAGGCAGTTCACACATCCTCCTATTCTCTTTTCAGTCTGAGCACGACCTTGGCCTTGTTTGCATCACTGCATCGCATTGGCTAGTGTGTCTGACACCATAAGATTTACCATCGACAACAAGAGAGGTGGGAAAAACGACAACCCAAAGGACAACAAATGGTATTTGATTTCGAATTTTGCCATTATATTCTTGAACTAATCCGCATTGCAGGATGATGGGAGCAGACGATCGCGAGCTGGCAACAAGCAAAGACGAGACAGGGGCTCAGGCAGACAATGAGTCCATGGTGGATGAGATCTGCGACGACAGCAGCAGCATGGTGGACGAGCTCTGCAATGACAACAGTGCGTCCCCGATGCTGCCGCGTCTGGAGAAACAGGCTGTATGAAGCTCTAACACACATCTTCATGTACACCGTTTGATTCACAATATCTACAGCCTTGGTGTCTTCATATAACTCTGTCTGCTCAACACCCGTGTCTACCCAACCCCACTGCAAAGCAACTACAAGAAGGATTTCATGCGCCTGTGAAGAACTACGGCAGTGTTAACATGGTGGACCGTCTCAGCTGTGCGAGGCTCCATGTCGCTTTCCATCACATCCAAAATCTCTCAGCCCTTGGGAGGGCGTATGGTCTGGCGCACAATCCCATAAGCTCTATAGTTTACAATGAACTCTGGCCTCCTGACAATATAGCTGACGACCACGAGCTTGTCGGGCTGGAATTCCTGCACGCTTTCCCAGCGACTTCGTCACCCCAGCTGATAAAAAGACCCACCCGGAGGCCGAGCACAAACAGCAAAAGCACAGTACACCCTGCAAAGGCCAGGACGAGCTGGCGGAAACTCAACTCTGTCACCCACCAGCGCCGTACCTGTCTCCCAGAGGATCCCAGCCATGAAGAAGATGAAGAAGATTCGACCAACGTAGGCCTTTCTTTATCTGCATTGCTGAGATAGCCACTAATATCATTTAAATTAGGAGCAGTGCCTTAGTTGCGAGATTGATGATGTCTCATCGACGCATGCCTTGTTGCATTCTAAGAGTGAGCCAGGCTTGTCGGTGATCCCCGCAGGGACATTCGCTTTATTCGTGGCGACACAGGCGGCGTGGAATGCAGTAATGAACGGTGGTGTCACATTGTCTCCTGATGCAACAGCGAGCACTGGTGTCCCTTTGTCCTCTGCGGAAGTCTCGCAGCAGGCGTCTTCTGCAGCAGCGAGCAATGGTGCCACAGCATCCCCTGTGGAAACCGAACAGCAGCCATCCTCAACTGAGCAGGAAGTCCCAGCTGCCCTTTCGGCCTTTCTTCAAGATGTGGGACTTTTTGATATGAGCAAATGGGGCACGACACTTGTGAAGTTGGGGATCAAATCCATGGATGAAGTGCGAATGGTGGCTAGGCTTGACAATGACTGGCTGTTGAGAACTCTGGAGCGGTTGTTGCTGCCAGTCAACATGTCGCCGCTGTTTGTTGTATCGCTAGCAGAAACTTTCAAGGAGATAAGGAACCGCAATTGAGGTAGCACGTTGAAGTAGCACGAATGTAATTGATAAGTTTGGGACTTTGTACAGATGAATTTTGGGGAGGCGAAACTACTTGCTTTCAGTTTACGTTTTGCCATCGAGCCAAAATGTGATCGGCAGAAGACGGTGATCGTCACGATGAACTGCTGCTCATCGGACGATGACCTGACGATGACCCGCAGATGAATTTCGGGGAGCCTGAAGTATTCAATGAGTCGGAGCTGTAGGTATGATGGCAGATTTGATCAATTCCCACGGTATCTATCCTTCCACCATATTCACCCCGCCATTTTCACTGCATAGATATCCATCCACAACGTTTTCCACCTGCATCGTTTTCCTTTCACCCACATATGATAACCGCTGTACGCATATCCGTACAGCAATATTTCAGAATCTTCCTGCAACACTTTCCCTCCACTGAGAATATAAATTTCCTTTCACCGATTTCCATGCACTAGCTTTTGATTTTTTCTCTGCAGGAACTTCACTCCATCACATTCCCATTTTCCCTACAATGATTTCTATACACCTAGTGTGTGCAGTGATTTCATTCCACAGAAAGCCCTCCACACAATTCCCTGCAATGATATATTCCAAAATTAGATTCAGGTATTTCGCTCCACAAAATATGTGGCATTCTACTTCACAGAAATTCCTCCAGCATATATTAACCAGATCACTACTGCTTACTGTTTCATCAATCGATCTGAGCTCCACGCTACTTATGGCTTTCCTCGCTGTTGACATTCTCACTCGTCTACTGGCCCACCCTTCATTGGCCACAACCCTCCAGTTTCAGCAGGTCCAACGCTTCCTTGAGTTCACACGACGCATATGGCCTGAAATTGTTGGAAAATCCGGAGTCCTCCCCGCTCTCCCTGCCCACCCGGCTGCATTTCTCTCTGCTGTGCTCCAGCTTCCTCCAGAAATTATTGCTCTTTCTTGGGTTGCCTTCAGCGACATTGCAGATAGCTTCCAGCAGGATCCTGGACCTGTTCCTCCCTCAATCGATGATAGTTTCCGACTTCATGCAGACAACCATCAAATTGGTCTGTTTCTCTGCTTTCATTCACATGCCCTTGAACTGATCACCTCCTCGATTTCAGGTGCTGAACCATTGGTCCCTCCAGTCAACTCATGTCCACGAGTGGGATGCCAACATCATGGTGAGACTCTGACAGATACTATTGATGTAGAGGCTCGACTCTATACACTGCACCGAGGAGTACTTCCAGTCTTTTCCAGGTCAATGTACTGCCGTGGTTAGTCTCTTGCTCCCTTTTCATCCTTTCACTCCATCTGAGAATAATGCAAACAGAATGTTGTACACGTTACTACCCAAACTATTTTGGACAGGCAGCAGAGAATGTAGCTGCTCAGCTTGAATATTATGACTCCTCTGTTCCCAATTATATACACATTGCACAGACTTCATATGTCGAGGCCCAGCTCTGTGTTTATTTTGAGATGCAGATGGCGATGACCCAGTGCATTGGTTCTCATATTTTAGATTTTCATTATGCTCACACTCGGCCCAGCTCTTCCGCAGAGGGTATAGCACGTATCTATAATCTCGCCCTCGGTACTTCAACCATTCCAAATGCTTCTTGTTTGAGCCACAATCTCGATGGTGAGCTAGTACTAGATGCGTTTTTCTACCATGCTGTATTGAGAGACAAGTCTTTGCACTACCAAATACTCTCCGTACCTCATCATGGTACCTAAAATCATCGCCTTGACCAGGCCATGAAGGAACGTAACTACCGCATGGTTGGCACTGGGCAAGAGATGTGGGCTCATACCTGGGACCGGTGTATGAAGTGTTTATCAAGGCGAGGATGGCAACTGGTGTACGTCAACTCTCCTTACCCTTCTGAGCCTTACTCATAATATCCTACAGATCAAATAACAGCTGGAGTCACAGTGCGACATGTTACCTGCTCTGTTCATGACTGCACCAAGCCACTGCTCTCTCAGAAAGCTCGCTTCTGCTCCACCCATGCAAATTGCAATCATATTTGCTATGTATTTGGGTGCGAATCTGCTGTTCAACCTGGATTTGCGACATGCAGTATCGAGTCCCATCGAGCACATGAACTTGCCTCATTGGAGAAAAATGCTGCCATGTTTCAATTGCATAGCCGCCTACAGACGGCTGGAATCTCACAGGTTCCAGAAGCTGGGTCTTCATCAGCTTCATCATCAGCTTCATCATCATTGACTCCAGCGACTTCGTCGACCCTGACAGCTACCTCCTCCAGTGGTGTCAAAGGGAAAAACTCTCGCAGTTGGACTCATAATGAACAGCTTTTTGTGTGCTGTTGCGGAGTTATTATATCGCGTGCCACCTTCTATGGCTTGGAGGGGATTACTGGCATCTCTGTGAGTTTG
Source organism: Mycena crocata (assembly GCA_029281795.1). Taxonomy (NCBI): domain Eukaryota; kingdom Fungi; phylum Basidiomycota; class Agaricomycetes; order Agaricales; family Mycenaceae; genus Mycena; species Mycena crocata. The sequence goes on along the minus strand of JARJCP010000273.1, from coordinate 10,238 downwards.
TTTTCCTTGCCTTTTCATTTCATTCCTTGTTTAATTTTTCACAGGTCTTCCTCAAGGCGACATTCCCCCCTCAATATCCCGGCGCCATGCCTTCCTACATTTTCTACGATAACAATTGTCTTTTCAAGAAACATCTTCTCGCCTCTGGAGACCACTATTTCGACAATGTTGGACTTCCTGTGGACGTCTGGCATTTTAAATGCAAACACAAAGAAGGCGACATTTTCTGTCAGACCCACTGCAACCCTGCAAGATTCCGTGAGCTCATTGGTGAGAATGACACATGGGTTTTCAACTCCTCTGCTGCAGAACAGAGCAACACCTGGTTTGGCAAGTTTCAAAATGTTGTCCAGGAAATGCCTATCCTTTGGTATGCAAGAATGTCATCTGACGATTATCACATTCTGAGTGTATCCAGGTACAATTTTTTTTTAGATGAAATGATCTCCATCTACAACCGCTATGTTGTCTCTGAGTTGAAGTGCAAAGGTGATCGACCCCACTTGCTCTCAGAACAAGTTCTCAAAGGCTCGTATGAACCCACTTTGTCTGTGCAGTAGAACCTTGTATTACGCACAATATTTTCATATCTCCCATGTATGTATTGATCCTCCTCTTCATCTGAATCATTGTCACCAGCCGCAAACATTCCAACTCCATATGTTGTGCTTTCTCTCATCACTGAAACTGCGATATTCTTTGCCTCTTCGCTTCCTACATCCAAAGACATGTCCTCCATGATAAGACGCATCCCAACCTCAGGAAGCAGAACACTTCCAATAAAGTTGCACCATGGTAACAGCTGAATGAGGTTGGCATGGTTGGTTGAGAATGGAAACATTTTGTATAATGTGTGGTGGATGATCATGGTTCCTTGCTCTCCGTAGCTAGACAAATGTTCTTTAAGTGTCCTTTGCTGTTAGAAAGGTAGAATAGCTTACTATCCCGGTTGAATCTTGTCGAATGTAGCCAATTGTCCTGTGATTCCACTGAAACACCTCGAACCCATCAACTTCAAATCCTTCAAAACATTGCGCCAGAAGATACAATGCATCCGAGGGCCCCACCTCTCAGTATTCTCAACCATGCTTCGGCCAACCTCTGGTGCAATCCCTCCATAAACAATCTTCTCTCCCATGTCACTGATGATCTCTTCAAGATCACCCCTCATCCCTAAGACACGAGCTTCAACATTGTTCCAGTCGATGTTGGTGGGCCACCCATTTGCAATGGCAAGTGGAATACTTGAGCTCTCAAAGTTATGCAGTTGGCAGAGTGTTGCAATCACTTGAGTGGGCACCTTTTGGCCCAACAGATTTGCTGGTCTTGAGTCTCGGTACGATCGAGAAAATGTCTTTTCCAAAAGACGTATCAGTTTTGGTGTGAGCTGTTCTGGAAGTTTACAGTCACAGTATGGACAAAGTGTCTTTGGATCTGTATCAGGAGAAATGAAAGCTACCTTTGATCTTTAGTAACAAGTTCTTAAGGTCAAATCACAAACACACCCAGATCTTCGTCGTTGCTATGTTCACCTGCCAATATTCTGTGGAATAAAGTTACAGTGACTCTTGGTCAAAGCAGGCAAATACATACACTGGCTCGTCCAAATATCTTGCCTTCTCATCCTTCCCAGATCCCAGGCAAATTTTTTTCCAATACTCCAACTCCTCCGTTAATGGAAAGCTACGAGTTTTGGTTCGCAATCTCATCTAATATTCAAAGCCTCGGATATCAAAGCCTTTTGAATGTTGCTCTCGGTGGCCCAATAAATAGAGCATTCAATTTGTATGGTTTTTTGAGGCCGAGGCTAATGACATTTGAAGGTGCGGCTATTGTTTGGCTTGGGCTCTATTGACCTCACACTGGGGGCAAGGTGCAAAATAACCTGCCTGTATTTTGCAAGTATATTCAAAGTATTTTACAAATATACACACAATATGACTGTAATATATTGGGTCTGTATTTTGTGTGCGTATTACATATATGCTTCCAAAATACACACTATATCCCAGGTCAGGATATAGTCAGGATATTTGCTAATATCACTGGATGAACATTTCGAGTTTTTGACTGCTAAAACTGGTGAAAAATATTTAAAGTTTTACATCAATTTTTCACTGCAAAAGTTGGTGAAAAATTCAAAAGTTTCTTACCACTTTTCCAAGTTAGAATGAAAGTGAAAAACTCGAAATAAAATTGATAGTTTCTTTTAGAAGATTTTCATCAATAATGTTTCGGATTTTACAGAACATTTCTTGCTGCAAAAGTTGGTGAAAAATTTAAAAGTTTCTTACCACTTTTCTGAGTTGGAACAAAAGTGAAAAACTTGTAATAAAATGGATGGTTTCTTTTAGAAGATTTTTATCACGAATATTTCACATTTCATAGCACATTTCCTGCCTCATAAAGAGGTGAAAAATTCAAAACTTTTTTACCACTTTCCCCAGTTGGAATCAAAGTGAAAAACTTGAAATAAAGTTGATAGTTTCTCTTAATCTTTTTTTTGTCAGGATAACTCGGCCTATGGCGGCCAATCCGCACATTCAAGTTTTCATGCATATTTTTGCTGATACAGTGTGATTTTCAGCTGTTTTCAGTGAAAATTTCTGAAGTGAGTGAATTTTCAGATGTTCAGAAAAAAATCTTGTTCTTTGAAAAGGGTAATGAATTTTTTTACAATGTCAGGATTTTTTTTCAACGTGTTGGCGGGAAATCTTCGCAACTGTGGCTGTGCTAACCCTAATGATTACCTACCCCCCTCACATTGGACTCCTGCCAAGGTTTGCCCCCAGCGGAAATAAAATACCTCTATAATCGGCTGTTTGCAGGGAGAAAGCGGAACTTAAATCCATTGGAGCACCAACGGCTTGATGGTGGATTCAAGTGACCAACTGGGTGCCCCTGTGTGCCAGGCATCCAAAACCACACTCAAATTCAACTTCCGCCAACACGTTGAAAAAAAATCCTGACATTGTAAAAAAATTCATTACCCTTTTCAAAGAACAAGATTTTTTTCTGAACATCTGAAAATTCACTCACTTCAGAAATTTTCACTGAAAACAGCTGAAAATCACACTGTATCAGCAAAAATATGCATGAAAACTTGAATGTGCGGATTGGCCGCCATAGGCCGAGTTATCCTGACAAAAAAAAGATTAAGAGAAACTATCAACTTTATTTCAAGTTTTTCACTTTGATTCCAACTGGGGAAAGTGGTAAAAAAGTTTTGAATTTTTCACCTCTTTATGAGGCAGGAAATGTGCTATGAAATGTGAAATATTCGTGATAAAAATCTTCTAAAAGAAACCATCCATTTTATTACAAGTTTTTCACTTTTGTTCCAACTCAGAAAAGTGGTAAGAAACTTTTAAATTTTTCACCAACTTTTGCAGCAAGAAATGTTCTGTAAAATCCGAAACATTATTGATGAAAATCTTCTAAAAGAAACTATCAATTTTATTTCGAGTTTTTCACTTTCATTCTAACTTGGAAAAGTGGTAAGAAACTTTTGAATTTTTCACCAACTTTTGCAGTGAAAAATTGATGTAAAACTTTAAATATTTTTCACCAGTTTTAGCAGTCAAAAACTCGAAATGTTCATCCAGTGATATTAGCAAATATCCTGACTATATCCTGACCTGGGATATAGTGTGTATTTTGGAAGCATATATGTAATACGCACACAAAATACAGACCCAATATATTACAGTCATATTGTGTGTATATTTGTAAAATACTTTGAATATACTTGCAAAATACAGGCAGGTTATTTTGCACCTTGCCCCCAGTGAGCCAGGCTGTTCTCATCGCCGAGGGTGGTGCCCGAGTTGAACAGGGTAATGAAGCAGAGGCTGTGGATGTGGAAACACCAGAAACTGCTGCGGCGAAGGCAGTCAAAAAAAAAAAGCGAAAGGCAGCTCGTACCTCATTGGCAGATGCGTTGGAGGCAAGATTTCTGAGCAGATTTGCATGCACCACTGAATGTAGACGTCTCCTCTGGGATGAATATTTCGGAAATGCTCAGAAAGGTATGTTCGTAATTAATTGATTCGAGTATGTTACTGATTCTGCCTGTGTAGCTTCCCTGGAGTTTGTTCTTCCCGAAGATGCTCGCTGTTGCGAAGTATGTGAGCCTGCACACTTCCCCGTTGCACTCGTGGTGGTTGAGAAAATTCCTGGCTTGAAGGGCGGGAAAAAGCGGAAATTCCCGCCTGGATTGGGGGATTTAATCCAGACCCGGTTGCGTTCATGGAGTCGAGCAGTGCTTATGCCGCTGTTGTATCCGCCGGAGGCAGGTGCTTCGATCACAGGCTCCGCTCTACTTCCCGACTCAACAATCGAGCAAATTGCCACTTGCGGAGAATGTGTCGACAGCCTCGCAAACCTGAAGTGCCGGGCACGATGGCTTCTAATGGAATCTCACGGTGATATTCTTTTCGCTGAGGTACAGAACATATTCCAGTCGTATGATTCGCTTCACGAAGACGATCCACCCGCGGAACCTCCTGCCAACATACTTGACACAATTCTGGATGGTCCACGGCGAGGCCGACACGGCCGTGGGACTGCCCCTGGTCGAGTGGTCACTCGTGGACATGGAAGGGGTGCTACAGCAGCCAATCGGGGTGCAGAAGGTACACCGAAGCGTGCTCGAGGTCGGCCACGGGGAAGTAGTAAACAGAAGTAGTAAACATGTTTGTTCGTGGATAAATAGAATTACAGTCCCTCAGTACCAACAATTTCTTCGGCCATTCCCATTAGCTCATCTGCCATTGACACGAACTCCTCGTCGTCGTCCATCAAATCATCTGACTCAACTGGTGCGCGTTCAAGCATATCGCTCTCAGGCTCATCCTGACTCTCCTCTTCCTCTTCAGATTCCGAATGCTCCACCTGCTTTTTAAAGACCACATTGTGTTTCTCGTAGTGTTGCCGGGGTCCGGTCAGGTCCGGTTTTTCGTCAAAAATTTCGAACCCTGAACCTGACCTCGGGTCCGGTTCGCCCAAAATTCCCGGACATCGGTCCAGTCCACAAACGGTTCGGTTCAGGTTCAGAGTAGGTTTGAACGTGAATGAACCCGTAATATTTCAACTCGTTTTTCAGCACACATACATGAGAATGTAGATTAAATGTCTTCATCGGCATCAGAGGTCTCATCATCAGAGGCATCCAAGGCAGCAATAACACGCTTAGTTGCCTCCTCCGCGGCCTGAATATGACCATTCCGATACGCACTTTTCAACAGTTGAAGTGCTTCAAACGTGCGGGGCGAGAGTCGGTTTCGACGTTGAGTTGCAGTAAGTGAACCGTTAGAGAATGCACGTTCCGATGCCGTGGCGGAGCCCTGGATGGGCAGATAATCCCTAGTGATGCGGGCGAGCGTAGGGTACTGAGAAGCATGGTGCTGAAACAAACACGGAGTTAGTGTCATTAAGGAGCGAGAAAAAGAATGGTACATACCCCCCACCAACGCACAATGTCGTCGACGTTCTCCAAAGGCCCCGAGAGGTATGTGTTGAGCTCATCCCGTGGATTTGTTATATCCATGCACATTGACCTTCTGTCCGTACCGGAAGCTCCGGCGTTCGGAGCGTCCGGTCTTTCGGAAACTGTCGGTCCGCCTTTGGACTGACTCGGCTGATCGGGTTTTCACGCAATGAAGGATTACTGAGCGTTTCCCGTTTATCCGTTATCTATCTCATCCATCTGTCTTCTCCGTCTCCGTATGTACTTCGCTTTGTTATATTCAAGTCCCGCTTTTGGTAGTCGCTTTGTCTTACCATATTAGGATATTGATCTTCAACTACTATATAAACCTTATGTACTATGCCTGTATTCTTCAGTTTGATTATTAACGTGCTTTGCTCTTCGCTCTGCTCTGAGTCGTTCCGGCCTCACCGGAACTTCCGACTTCCTACTTCGTCCTCTTCAGCACGGGTAGTACGCACACCCTTATCTTCCTGTGGTGCTTGCGCTATATCTACTGACTTCCGCGCTTCCGTCCTTCCGGTCTTCTCGGAACTACGGATCACTTCCCCACGTCAGCTCGGTATATAACAGTATAATCAAACTCACCTACCTCTGCTGTTTCTATGGATTCCGACTCTCCCTACGTTGCTGCTGCGGTCATCTTCGAGGCCCCAGACGCGAATCTCGCCTTTTCGCAAATATTATCCCGATGACTCCGCCCGTTAACACCATGTTGGACATTCCGACGTCCTACAATCCTCGTCCTCCTCCGATTCAGATCCGCGGTCGCTCGCCTGCGCCTGCGGTTGCTTCTACGGTTAACGCTCCGGGACTAGTCACCAGTCCTCGGACCCCGGAGCATCCGGTCCGGTACCCTGCCTCACCTCACCCTCGTCGTAATCGCTCGGCTCAGTTCGAAACTACTGGCATACCTTTTGTACAAGGTGGCCATATCTCCGACGTCGATAGCGAAGACGAAACTCCTGGTCTTGCTCCTATTGTGGAAGGTCAGGAATCCTCTCATCCGGAGGCTGATCCTACGTCTTCTCCTGCAGATGAACCAGCCGATGACCCACCTGAGTTCCTTCCGGAGACGCTCCGGGTCCTTCCGGTCCTGGTCCCAACCGTGGTCGACCATCCGGGAGACCATCTGGTGGTGGTGGAGGTGGTGACGGTGGCGGTGGTGGCGGTGGTGGCCCTCCGGCCCCGTCGTCTAGCAGTTCTTCCACTGATCCGGAAGATCATGGAGATCCCCTTCTCGAATCGACCCTCTGGGGTCTCCGGGGTTTTCTTCAAGACTTCACCGCTTGTCAGGCTAATCCTCTTCCTCCTCGTTCAACTCGCTCGAACCTCCGGAATCCAGATATGTTTGATGGCTCCGATTCTTCGAAGCTTCAGTCCTTCCTTACTCAGTGTTATCTTCATTTCGCTGAGCGCACCCAGGATTTTTCCACCGATGACGACAAGATCTTCTACATCATGTCGTATCTTCGGGGCACCGCGCAAGCTTGGTTCGAACCAAATCTCTACGACCAGGCTTCTGGTTCCGTTCCGGCATGGGACGGGAATTTCAAGCGTTTCATTTTGGAGCTCCAGGACAACTTCGGCCCGCATGACCCTATCGGGGATGCAGAAGATCCCATCCGGTCGGTCCGCATGAAACCGGGCGATCGGATCGCCATCTACACCGTCGAATTCGATCGATACGCTATGCTCACTCAGTGGGGCGATAATGCGCTCCGGCACCAGTATTACGAACGCTTGCCACGCCGCATCAAGGACGATATGGTTCATCACAACTATGTCAACACTCTCCTTGGCGTTAAGCAAATTGCTCGGAAGATCGATCATCGGTGGTGGAAGCGCGAGTTGGAGAGGGTTCGGGAGTGTGAGCGAGAGAAGCTCAGCTCCGGTCACCAGAGCTCGTCCGGACAGTCGTCCGGTCAGCCATCTGGTGGACAGAAGGGCGGGAACAAGGGGTCATCTAACAAGACCTCCTCGGGTTCCTCTCCCTCCAACAATTCCTCCGGTCAGAAGTCCGGCTCCGGAAAGCCTTCCGGGTCGGCTTCGACTACTGCGACCTCCGGTCAGGCCTCTTCCTCTAAGAAGACGCCCAAACCCTACGCCGATAAACTCGACAAGTCGGGGAGGATCACACAGGAGGAGCGCGATCGGCGCACCCGCCTCAACCTCTGCATGTACTGCGGTGGTCCTGGACACCAGGCTTCCGATTGCCGGAAGTGTTTCCGGTGCAACGGCGAAGGCCGCCTCGGCCGAGTCCACCTCCGAGTCAAAAAAATGATCAGCAGCTCGGACACCTCAGTACCTGTGCCGAGTTGTGCTGACTCCGAGGTACTCCCCGAGGTTCGTCTCAACGCTTCCGCTCTTTCCGCTAATGCCCTTTATGTTGATATACTTGTATCTCTGTTCCGTCCGGACGTTATCTCTTCCGGTACGGATTTATGCTCAACCATACTTCCTTCCGATGTATTACGAATTGCCACGGGATTCAACTCCCGCTTACGATCTCTTATTGATTCTGGTTCCTCGCATTGTTTTATCTCCGTGAAGGCCTGCGAAATCTATGGGTTGATTCCGTATGCGGTAGATCCGGTCCGACTCCGGTATCTCGACGGCTCTTCTTCGATCATTAATAAGCAGCTCCGCCTGCTTCTCCAATTCCCTTCCGGCGAAGTCCATTCTATGGAATTCTACGTCACCCGTCTTGATTCTCCCTCCGATATGGTTCCTGGATACAACTGGCTCTCCCGCATTAATCCGTTGATTAACTGGTCCGACGCCACAATCTCTTTCCGTTCCAACTCATCCGGAGTCTCTGCGTTGACACACCAGAATACTACATTAATCCGTTGATTAACTGGTCCGACGCCACAATCTCTTTCCGTTCCAACTCATCCGGAGTCTCTGTGTTGACACACCAGAATACTACTCCTGATCTAGTTCCGGTCGCTCCAACTATGGACAAGGTTCTTCCGGTTCCGGCATCCCTGACCGTGGTTCCTACACCGGCCCCGACGTCTTCGCCACCTCCAGGTCCTTCCATGGACATTCCCGGTCCCTTTACGGACGCTCCGGAGGCCTCTGAGCCTCGTCCCTTCTCTTCTCCGCCGCAGCATACAGCACCATCATTCGAGACAAGTCCACTGTCCAGTATACACTCCGCGCGTGTCCTTCCGAGGAAGCCATGGCTCGTGCCGGCTCCACCGAAGTTCCTGACCTTTCCGGTCTGCCTTCCGAATATCACGACTTCGCTGACGTCTGAGCAGGAAGCGTACAATCTTCCTCCTCATCGAGAGTTCGATCTCAAGATCGAGACAAACGAAGGCGAAGTCCCTCCGGTCGGACACCTTTACTCCCTTTCCCAAAACGAGTTCTCCGCTCTCCGAGAGTTCATCGACAAGAACTTGAAATCCGGATTTATATATCCATCTCGTTCAAGTCACGGGGCTCCTATCCTATTCGCCAAGAAGAAAGATGGTAGTCTCTGGTTATGCGTCGACTACCGGGGTCTCAACCGGATCACGAAGAAGGATCGCTATCCGCTTCCTCTGATCTCCGACCTCCTAGACGCACCGGGGAAGGCGCGTATTTATACTAAGCTTGATCTACGGCATGCTTATCACCTCTCCCGAATCGCTGAGGGCGACGAGCCCAAAACAGCGTTCCGGACTCGCTATGGTTCCTATCAGTTCCGGGTTGTTCCGGAAGGCCTCACCAATGCTCCGGCGGTGTTTCAACGCTTCCTGAACACCCTCCTTGCCGACTTGCTAGACATTTACGTCGTAGTATATTTGGACGACATCCTCATCTACTCTGACGATCCAACCCAGCACTCCGAGCACATCCGGGAAGTTCTCAGTCGCCTTCGAGCTTCCGGCCTTTACTGCAAACTGTCAAAATGCGAGTTCGCCGTCAACACCTGTGAATACCTCGGCTACATTCTGTCGCCGGACGGTTTCCGGATGTCTCCGGAAAAAGTCTCCGCTATCACGGACTGGCCAGTACCGCAAGGACGTTCAATCGTTCCTGGGCTTCTGCAATTTCTATCGACGATTTATCTGGAACTATTCCGCTATTACTATTCCTTTAACACGGCTTACTCGTTCCAATATCAGATGGAATTGGTCAGACAAATGTCAAACGGCTTTCGAAACACTCAAGCGCGCTTTTACGGAAGCTCCGGTGCTCGCGCACTGGATTCCGGGTCGACAGATCACAGTCGAAGCCGACACTTCCGACTACGCCATCGCCTCCATTCTCTCAATCCTCGGCGACGACGGCGAAATTCACCCAATTGCGTTCCGGTCCCGGACACTCGGTCCGGCCGAACTCAATTACGACACGCACGACAAGGAGTTGCTTGCGATCTTCGACGCCTTTACTATCTGGCGACATTATCTCGAAGGATCGCCTCTTCCGGTCGACGTTGTCACGGACCACAAGAACCTCGAATACTTTGCGACTACGAAGATACTCACTCGTCGCCAAGTTCGATGGTCCGAGTACCTCTGCCGGTTCAATATGGTCATCCGGTTCCAGCCCGGTAAACTCGGAGGTAAACCTGATGCTATGACTAGACGATGGGACGTCTACCCAAAAGAGGGGGATAGGGCTTATGGCCAGCTTAACCCTCAGAATTTTCGCCCCATTTTTACTCAGGATCAACTCATGGCATCACTCCGGGCGACCTATCTCGAGGAAATCGTTTTTCGAGCCACCGTTGTTATGGACGTCGAGAAACTTCATT
>JARJCP010000272.1:0-36769 GCA_029281795.1 Mycena crocata | reverse complement strand
AACAGGCTTCCCATTGCTGACATGTCCGCATCTGACGACGCTCGGCATCGGATGAATTGCAAGCTCCTCCGACGTCATCCGGCAATCCGTTCCTCGTTTCAGCTCCACACGCTCGACGTCGCCTTCCGCTCTGATCCCGAAAAATTTTACTCCTTCCTGTCCTCACAGCCCTGCTCGAGCAGGTCAGCATCAGAAGGTCGCGCCACTGTCCTCAGCTCTTCTCCGCTTCTGAGCCTGGAATATTGAAAGATTTGTAGAAGCTCGGGTAAATCACATACTCCCATTTCTCTACCACCCCGGATGCTCAGGACTCAATTGGATACTTTAACTGAGGACTCCTCAATACTTAAGGGACGGGACTTACAGTTTTGCGCCAGATTCTAAAAAAAAAAAAAAAAAAAACTGGTCAGATTCTAGTGCACCCGATCAGGCAACAGTGGCTGTGACCTTACCTAAGAAGTTTCTCCCCAAAATGCTTTTGTCAGCATCGGCTGATCCCATCCATCTCGAAGCTCCTGCAGATCGCCCACAGAATGCTTTTCTCTGCTTCGCTCACACGTCCTCGCCGCGGTATGTCGCAAAAATCGCTTTTGATAAGCCAGAATAAGGGTGTTCTGAGCAACTGTGTGTACGTGAGTAATATTGGGTTTGAAATGCAGCCAGAGGGGGGGTCCTTTTGGATTATAGATGCAGAAACCCCTTGTAGGCCTCTGTAAGCATGCCTGCTTGCCTATAAGGGTCAGAATGGGGCTATATTGGCTTGCAGTTCAGATGGGATTTTTGCGACAATTTAGTCGCCTAATTCCCGTTGCTACGGCGATGAACGGGACCGAGCGCCGTTGATGAGACTCAGTGCACAAGCGGCGAGCGCCAATAAGGTATACCGAAAATGACAGATAACGGCTTAGAAAGGGTGAAAATGAATAAAAAATGCGGATGCCCCGGGCTTAGCGGCGAGCGTCCGGAGGGTCCAGATGGCTTGATATTGTTCGTAAAACGGGTGGCATGATCTTGGCGGACTCGGCTGATTTCACGAGTCCCACTCTCTCGCGTATACTCGCTGTCAGCCTCATCCCCAGCTTTCGAGATCTGGCGTTGTCGCGACGGAGTCGTCCCCAGCGGCCTCCGGGCCCATCCCGCGAAACCGATCGGAGACGCTGGAGGGAATGTACGGGAAATCTGGCAACGTGTCAGGGTTGGCACCTGTCCCAACGCTCTCTTGCTCCGTGCCGCCGGAGCTGTGGTCGCTTATCGTTGCGTATCTAAGCCCGACAAGCCTGGGTGCGATCTGCTTGGTGTCAAGAATTTTTAGGGATATCGCACAGAGGCTTCCGTTCGCAGGGTCAAAATGGGCCGTGTCTCCAACCTCGACGGTGTGCGCTGCTTCAAGGACCAGCGCGAAGCCTACTGGTTCGTTTTGCCACCCTCCTCCGTGTCTCCTCCCATTGATGGTACTCTCAGGTCCGACTTCGACGACGGGCTCCATAGTTTGTTCTCCAAAATTCATCCCTTGAAGGGCTCGAAATTGTTCTATATCCAGTGCCCCCCTCCTCCAGGTTTGTGGCTCGCGGGGCTGCTTCTCGGAAACCATCCAGAGCTCGAAGAGCTTGTTCTCCCCGGCTGGTGGTGTGGGCCGGGACCGCGGTTACACCCCTTCGTTGGCAGGCACCAGAATCTACGGTGTTTGCGCCTCCACCTCGAGCCTGGACACCCAGACTTGGCTCCTTGGGAGCAACCCCTCTCCCTGCCAAATCTAGTCGAGTTTGAGGGCCTGCCATGGCTTCTCCTTAAGCTGGACCCACTTCCGGAAGGCTTGACCCACGTGCGGCTGCTAGACGCCACCGGAGCACAGCCTCTTCGCCCCACCCGCGCGCACACTACGCAGTCCGCGCTGGATGCCGTACGCCGCCTCATAGATGGACGGCCCGGCCTTCTGCACCTGGAGATCTGGTCTGGAGCTGCCCAACACGACCAATGGCTGTCGAAGCTACTTTCTCCAGGAACCCTCGCTGGACTCCGTTTCCTGAAGCTGACGCAGCAGTGGTGGGCAGCAGACAAGCTTCTAACAAAGCTCTCCGAGGTTCTGGGTGCCGTACGGCTTGAACACCTCGTATTAGACAGCGTCATGCAGGTGGAGCTTACCACACACTGTCTTGGTCGGTCCCAATCAGAGGGCCGAGAGCGCCATCCAATGTGCTGCGAGGGCATGCCCAACCTTGGGGCAGGTCGAGCTTAGTTAGTGTTATCTCCCCCGGCGCTTGCGTGCATCCCTGACAGAAGACATAGACCACTGTGTACATCGTCGTGACGGACACAGCGGAATCTTCCGGCGGACCCCGCCAAGCTCCCGCTATATCTTACCTCAGCACACCGATGTTCGACTTTGTTCCTACCCGATTCAGCTGATCTCTTGAGACGTTCACGTTGTAATGGGCTCGGAGTGCCCTTGTGATTCCAAATATCGTATATATATATGTATAATATGGCACATATATGGCTGTAATAGTGTAAAAATAATTACTTTGTGCAAAATTGAATTTTCCTCCTAAAAATGTGTCTGGTTCACTGGCCACTTCAAAAAAAAAAGCACACAGTTTTATGAGGTGGATAAAAAGTAAACCGCATAACAGAGATGTAGCAACTGGATATTGGGGGGAGAAAAGTGACTGGTATCCTTTGAGCCCAGTTCGCCCTTGGCTCGCCCACGGAGACAAATTACTTGTGCAAATACTGAATCAACACAACACAAGACGATCACCGGAAACACGATGATTGATGATAACGTCTCTTCCCCAGTCTTCCAAACCACTCCCTCCTTCCCCCCCTACGGTTGAAACTCATATGAATGGCACAGATGCTGTCCATAACCTCTTCATGGAGGTTCAATGTATTGTTGACTCTCTAACAAATGCGGAACTGGCTGCGGTGGATGGAGTACTCATCAGCTGGAGGCAATTCAACAGATACTCTGCACAGCCGGGTTCACCTTCTCCACGACACGGGTAAGTCATTGATATAACGACAAGTTATTCATATAAGGATATTGACATGGCTATGGGTGTTACCTGCCCCATATTGTGAGGAGAGCGTGTGGAGAGTGCGGGGTGAAATGATAAGATGTGTATTATTATTAGACTCAATAAATTATGGTGTGTATATATCGTGTACATGAAAGGATCTAGAAGGTACTATGGGGAGGAAGGATATTAAAAGGCTGTGTGTAAGGCTATGTAAAGCCTGTGTAAGTAGAATCGGGAAGAACGTCAGGATACAAGTAGATCCGAACTGTGGGAAGATTATAATCAACAACACCCCACTCTTTACAATCATCTGGAGTATCACCGAATCTCACCTCGGTTTGCTCTAGAGCTGGACGAGTAACACAGGTGTGGTACTCTTGTGCAAACCATATTACTTTCTCCCTCCCTCCAAACGGTTGACACTTTCTTGCCACATCAGTATGTGCATTTTTTATGAAACTTCCTAGGTTGCTACTTTTTCAATCAAAGTCGTCTAGGTGGCTCCTTTTTCCATGACATTGTGGTGTGTGCACTTTTTACAACAAAATTAATTATTTTACAGTATTACAGCCATACACATATACTGTGCAATAATTAAAAACACACAGGCACAGAAAAGTCAGCAAAAATCACTCAACTGGACAAAAAAAAAGGAAGACGACACACGGCTTCAAATCCGTGATTCGGAAAAACACCCAACCAACAAGTTCCGCCGTGGAATACCTCACACACGTCCCAATTTCCAGGCCATATCTGGCCCCGCTCTTGCATGTGCCATCAATGGAAACTGATGGTAAAACCAGCGGCTGATGGGATCCTTGTTCCAATCTCCAACATAGTCTTTTATTGCTTCAATGAACTCAAACCTCTGAAGGAAACCCTTGAAACTGGGCTTACGGTCCAACTACTGGCTTCTTCTGACCATATGCAGATCAAGACTCAAGTCTGTTCCAGGAGTCGAATGCCCAACTCCGAACAGTATCACTGACAATCTGACCATGGTTGGAGGCACAGTGAATGGGTTGGAAATTAATTGAGGCCTAGAGAACATCTTTGTTAGTAGTAGACAAAAAAAACACATTGTATGCACACAAAATCTTCCAAGCTACTGTATCTCAGTTCAAGCTGAATAGGTTAAAATCCATAAATCAGTCTATGAAGCAAAGTATTATATTCTTTCCAATCAGTTGTGTATGTTCCAAGTTCAAGATTATGGAAGGAAGTTGTGTAAAAACAGCATTCCTAAGTTGTGTCTTCTATTTGAAGCTGTGCGGTTTTTCTGTCTGTGGGCACTGAATTATTGCACACTATATAGCCCATAGTATAACGAAAAAAAGCAAGAAAGAGAAAAGACACTCGTGCAGAAATGAAAAAGAAGCACCAGCTCAGGTACATTGCGCGCCTGAAACCAAGTTTTCAAAGCTTCGAAGGCGGGGAGGACCTCGATAAACGTGAGTGTGCAGGCTCGCCGAGAAGCTGGTTGAGGAGTGAGTGCAACGGGCGAAACACCATCTGGGTGTCACCTGCGCTGTTGACGAGCGAAACGCGGTTGTGACTATTGTGAGGCTATTCGCTCCGTCAGACCAAGGGGTACAATTGCCTATTGCAGTGCTAAGATAGTGCACAATCTTCGAACCAGAACGAAGTGCTGCCGACCCACACACAGGTCGGTCTTCTAATGCAAGTCCCTCCCAAGGTCTATGTCAATTCCATTCTCAGACAGACCCTCGATGCCTGTGACGACAGCAGGATCCAGGGGTTCCCGTGGTGGCCACCCTCGGATGGTGGGCACGAGACGGAACGCTTTTAGTGTCTGTCGCCTGTTGGCTAGGACCCCGATAAGACGCAGGTAGTCCTCTGTCACCATGTACGCCTCTTCGAATTGGGCTCCGATTCGAATATTGAGGATATTTGGCAGGAGCTCTTGCGATTCAAGCGCCCGCAGGATCGGGAAGCGTTCATCGATGCGATTGAACTTGTCCGCATGGATAAACACCCCACTGGTCAAGGTTGGCACCAGTCGGCACAAGGTCTCCACCTCTTCCACCGTCCAGATCTGATTCCGCCGCACGCCCAGGAGCAGCGAGCGCAGGGCTGGCGAGGAGCGCCTTAGGAACGCCAGGAGGTCACTGGGACTCAGATCACAGCCGGGAATGGACAGGCTCTCCAACGCGGGGAGGTCGAGCCAACGGAGGACCTCCAACCTGTCACTCAGAGGAGTCATCGTGTCACCCGGACCAAAATCCAGGCATCGGAGGTTTGAATGGCGAAACACCTGCGATGCCGGTGTCTTGCCGAAAACAATCCGGTCGAAACAGCACTGGTGCAGACTCGGTGCGCCGCAGAGCAGCCCAGCAGCTACGCCAACGTCGAGGGGTTCTGGGTTATCAACCGTTCCGTCTCCCATTCTCTCCTCACCCTCTCTAATGGTGAGCTTCCTCAACGCCAACCATGGTCCCGGGAAGAACAAGACCTCTGCCAGAGGAATGTGAAGCTCTAGGGCCTCGACCCGAAGCGCATGTTTGCTCATCATGTGCACGATATCCGAATCCACCGATGATTCTGACTCCAGCACCAGGGAGACCAGGGAGGTCGATGCCCGAGAGAACCACGCCTCCGCGATCTCCGCCTTGCCCCTCCAGGCCTGGTTGAGATAGATTTCTCTCCACAGGCGGGGGGTCGACCGGGCTAGGTCGGACCAAGCATGGCAAACGCTGAGGAGAATCATTGGCCCGACCTTGCTCAGCGGGCGACGCCAATGCCGGTCCTCCCGGCAGGAGTTGAATATCTTGATACACATTTCCACGGGTAACCGCGCCAGTGGGTCTCGCACTCGGTTGAGAGCTCGGGCCCACTCGCTCCGCGTTTTGTGCAGGTCGCTGAACTGCCTTTCGTGCTCCCTTATCGCGGCGTCGGCGCTTTCCAAGTGTCGAATGAGTTCGTCGGTAGAAGGACTAGGCGGAATGGCCCCATCCGGGAAGGCACTGTCTGAGCACGCAGGCATTCACGGCCAGCTGCTGGAAGGACGTGGTGGACTCTAGTCAGAGGGTGTGACGTGACGAGTTACACTGCATTCACAGGCCTTCCTTCCTGGAGAATTGAAATCGAGTCCCACGTGGATCCCAGGCCGGGCAGAAACAATTGTCCCTCTTACCCAGACTCTGAATGCTCACCTTGAACCATGAAAGTCAGGGGTCACCGAGCTGCGCGCGCGAAATATGACGGATTGGGCCTCTTCGCGGCGGGTGCTGAACCGGTGGAAGAGGGAGGCAAAGGCTCTACTTGTTACATACAACACTGAAATTGAAATATGCATCAACAACTATGGTACAAATCAGAACACCCAGATATCTGTTTTCCAACCATGAGCGCTCTAAATCAACTTATCCATCGAGGACTCGATGATAATAAAAAGTTGTGGCGGACCTATAGAGGCAGCAGATCCCGTATCAGCCATTTGAAGAGGCTGGTGTCGAAGGTCGAGTGGGCCGCAAACCGGGTGCACCACGAGTTCAGAGGTGGATTTGCAAGCAAAGTGCCCGAATACAAGATCAGAACGCGAGTTCCGGGTACAGAGCCCCAGAGGATAACAGCATAGCCAAACCTGACGGTTCAGCAATAACGGAAAGTGTCCTAGACGCGGCTAGAAACCGGCCAAAAGCGGCTGGACGGACTGGACAAGGATGTAAGGATAAGGCGTGCGCTGTTCTTGAACAATGTATGTGTCGTCTGGGCAAGATCTGGGGTGTCGGGACTTCTTTTTCATTATTTTTCTCTCTCTCTCACGTAATCACGTGAAGTGGTAGACGAGTGCGACCATAGAAACCTCCAATGGCATCTGATACCAAGGAGCTTTCTAGAAGTCCGAGAGGAACGAAGCAAAGCAATCTTCAGAGCAGGGTACTGGACACCGGGCACTGTATACCTGGTTCAAGGCATCTACTCAGTATGGGACGCTTCGGCCTATGTCTCGTGGCGCGGTGAAAATCTCGACTCCCAGGGCTCCTTGTTTCTATGAGTCGGCAAAGTGGCCGAAGATGGTACCCCGTATTCAAACAGAGAGACTGTCCACGGTAGAATACATGTTGACGCCAGGCCTGCTCCCACCTAGTCCTGTTGTTACCGATCGGGTCCGATTGGGCTAGAATCTTATTACCAATCAGCCTTATAGCACTAGCACTGGACTGTTTTTCCCACCGGGCAGTGCAGAACAGTACTTTGGCTAACTGGCTAGAGTTCTATCTCTTCAGATTTTGCAGGAATCCAGGAGAAGTCTTGCTATTCACACCGTTGAAAAAGGTCAATTTGTGAAGATTTGGCAAGTGATTGGAACAAATTAGGTCAGCACCCGCCAAAGATTATGTAAATACTTTCTAGCATCCGACCCCAACGGTACGCAACAGACTTCAACACCGAGGTACGAGGTAGGAAATTGTTGTAGCGTCTGTCTAGGAGAGACTAGCTCCCACCGTGATTTCATCTCCTCCGACCGTCCCCACTTCTGTGACGGCGTGGCTGTCAGTTCCCAGTCTTCATCACTCTTGCATCCGTTTCGGATCCACCTCAAAAGACCGCCGGACGTGTACTGCTTGAACGAGTACCGAGTCTCGTTGGGACCCATTGGGACAATCGACTGGCGAACGATGGCAGAGGGAATGAGGATAGTGGATCCAGGGGGGGATCAGGGGATGAGATGCCCTCCAAGGTAGTGGTGGGAAAGTTCGGTTCAACCTTTCGGTTCGAACCTGAACTGAACCGAACTGAACACAAAGTTCAGGTTCAGGGTTCAGCAAATTGCTGAACCTGAACCGAAGTTCGAGTTCAAGGTTCGGGCCATAGAAAATAAATTTGAACTGAACCGAACCCCGAACCGAAAAGTACCACATTTTGGGGATTTCTGACCAAATTTAAGTGACTTTCTGCTTCAAATTCCCTCCCATACTCACTTGATATGTACTCCAAGATTAGGTGATCCAGACACAGATGTTAGGATAATATTCGGTCAACCTATTGGGCTTCAAAGCCTTACAAGGACAACATAGATGGCATTTTTTGTCATCAGATTTGTCTGAACCATGCAGCAAATGCTCTGGTTTTCTCTGAATGGTCAAAAACACCTTCCCTCAATCACAAAAAATGTCCCTGCTATCCATCACCTCCCAAATTTTGGTCATTTTGAGGGCCCGAAAAATTTGAGGTTCGAACAGGTTCGAACCTGAACCGAACCTGAACCCCCAGTTCAGGTTCAGGGTTCGGCAAAATTCCGAACCTAAACCGAAGTTCGAGTTCGGGGTTCAGCAAAATGTACCCCGAACCTGAACCGAACCGAACTTTCCCATCACTACTCCAAGGTCCGGGTCAAACCATCCTAAGGCCGTGATGGCACACCAGCCCCACGATAGGTTCCCAAAGTCGAGGTGGGGGACGGTGAGCGCACGAGGCCCAGAATTGAAAGTGCAGGCAGCGAAGACAGTGCGCACAAAATTCCAGTGCAGCGAAGGTTGAGCGAAGGGTTCCAGTTCTTGAGGAGACCCATCTGCAGCTGATAGGACGCAAAGAGCATTGGGGCATTGATCTCGCTCGCCGTGATCAAAAGCTGTTGTCATCAAACTTAGAAATAGATTATCTATTACACCACCGTCTGGCGGTTGAGGTGAGAGTGATGTGATCCGGCTGATGCCTACTTTGCCCCCTTAATCACCATTATTTGACCTGGATCCGTGCCCAGAATTACGCCGGACGCCAGACCTCTGTTTGTGACCGAAACGACGTCGGAAAAAGGTTGGATCAATGAGGTTATCCCGACATCAAGTTGACATCAGATGGTGCCAAATATGATGTTAAACAAAGGTTTGAGGCCTCATGTTGACGGGACGCCAAAAGACACCCAAGATTGAGGCGGTGTCAAGTCACGTGACTGGTCATATGATCAATGTGATGGGTTTGACGACGGGAGGCCGCGTCTTGGGGTACTTACAGTAACTTACTGCAGGTATGTTATGCACCAATACTGTGGTCCGTAATATGTGCTCCGTCTCCACGTTGCAGAGAGCTGGGGACAGAAGTATACTGTACTATTTCAACCAAGTGTTCAGTCACTGGTCACAACTGGGACCAAATTGAACACTTTTTAAAAATGTCACACGTTTTGGCCGTTCTGGATCGAGGTTTTTGAGCTTTTCCGTCTCAGAAAGGGAATTTGTCGCTCCGGCTGCGCCGGAATATCACCCGAAAAGGAGATTTGAACACTTGGATTTTGAACACTTGAGGTCACAGGTCACACCCCATGAACACTTGGTTGAAATAGTACAGTACTCTATGCATTTTACCACAGAGATTTCTAAGCTGTTTCTTGGGAGCATCCTGTGAAAAGAAAGGGATGCCGCTTTAGACAATTAGAAACTTTGAACAGCCAAAGGTCGTCGATCCTTTCTCCGTAGCTCAGGAATGGGGTCAAAATCACGGACGGCATCGGCAAATTGTACTGCAAAGTCAGAGTACATAGTACGTCGACACCGTGACGGATTTGTCCTAAGCGACGCGACGAGGATAGAATATCGGGGACCTCATAAAGTTTGAAAGACGAATGCTATATCACATGGATAGGATGGACACGACATAGATACGATACCACTACCCCTTTTCGTCACAGCCAATCCTAGCGTCTTGGCGGGCCGCCGGTGTTCATACGCACTGCGTTCCACCCCTTCCTAGAAAGAGCCTGAGTCTAGTTGATCGCATACAGCTACACAGATGGTTTCTGTCTAGGTCGTGGCAGGTCTGTCGAGCTTTGTTCAGGTCTGTGCAGGCTTTTACGCCACAAAAGATGACCACTTGAACCTAGCTTTTCCTCCCTGTGTGTATTCATCTTTACTCAGCTAGGCAGATCACCTATGCATGCCTAATCGTTGCTAGACATAACCTAATCGTTCCTACACTGACCTGGACAGAGCTGTGTCTAGGTGGCTAGACAGGCCCTGTTCAGGCGTCTACACACACCTGATATCGACTCTCATGACCTAGACAAACTATGTCTAGGAGGGGTCGGAACGCAGTGACGACCGTCAGAAATCGTCTGCAGACGAGCAACGACCGAGGTGACGCACTCAGACTCGACAGCCATTTCTCCGCCGACGGAGGAGTTGGGCCATCAGGTGCATGCGGAAGGTCTCCATCTTCCACGCACAAGGCATCGTAATGCTCCTTTCGCAGTGCCACCGGCGAGATTGACTTCCCGAGTGGAGGCAACCGAGCCAGTGGGTCGTGCAATCGATTGAGCTTGTGGCCGATCTCGATTTTCTTTCCGCGGAGGACCCCGAGCTCGGTACGCGGTGGTTTATTTGTGCCGACGGTGGACAGATGGTCTTTACGGAGTCGGCGTCGATCCGAATCACGGAGAAAATCTCGAAGGCGGGGGATGCTAACAAGAAGCAGACTGCGAACGAGAAAGTCATACGGAGGGCAGCAGAGTCCCGAAACGACATGCGATGAGATGAAAGGAGGCACGTCACACGGAATGATTACGGAAGCATTTTGGGTGCCCACGGCTTACCTAAGACAGGTCTCAATGAAAACGCGTCTCTTTCTTCTTCTTTCCGACGTGCTAATCGCGCTGGGTAGGTCTGCTTTTGAACACGGAGTCGAGAAGATTGGAGTTCACCTCATCTCTGGAAACACTGTTGAGACAGGGGGATCCGGCCTGCTTACGTTAGACTCGTTACCAGTCTGCCTACGGATTCTTACCCGAGGCGAGCACGGGTGCCGCAGGCAGACTGGTACTTCTCGTTAATATCCAAAGGGCGGGGCCGGAGTTTGAAATTGAGGTTTGATCAACTCTTGATCAACTCGCCCTGAACTCAAATTTGCTCGTTCTTTCTGGTAAAATTACCCAAAAATAGAGAAAAATAATCCTCACAGTTCTGTCTATTCAGATATATAGTCAGGCCTCATCAAGTTGCAATATTTGGCCGCGGCATTCGGGGGCGTTTGAGTGAGAACCTGTGATCGGCGGATCATTGCGTCATCGGCGTCACTCAAAAGTTAGTTAAATTTCAAACTCCGGCCCCGCCCTTTGGATATTAACGAGAAGTACCAGTCTGCCTGCGGCACCCGTGCTCGCCTCGGGTAAGAATCCGTAGGCAGACTGGTAACGAGTCTATGCTTACGTGGCCTCTCCAACGATGACCTCCGCCACATCCCCCCCCCCCCCCCCCCCCCCCCCCCCCCCCCCCCGCAGCCAATGAAGAGCCAACTGCTCACCAGCGTCAGCTTATACGCCAAGAAATGTTGGCGCTCGACGCGGAAGTCGCCACGCTGGAGCCCTCCATCGCGGAGCAGGCCGCCGCCCTCGCTCGGACAACCGCTCTCATGGACGCGAAGGTCGACCAACTCCGGGAGCTCCGATCCATCTCTCCCTTGCTATTACTGCCTAATGAACTACTGGGATGCATTTTCGAATGGCATTTCGATCTGGCCGACCGCCCCATTAAGGCGGCTCTCTGCGTCGCCCAAGTCTGCAGGCGCTGGCGGGACGCGGCTCCCGCCACGCCACGCCTATGGGAAAAACTCCGAATCCCCGGCGATGGGTGGGTGCTCAAGGATTTCGAGGGCCTCCTTCGACGGATGATTTCCAGTTCCGGTATATGCCTCCCGATGGCAGCCTCAGTGTATTCCCCCAAATATGGGGGGCCACAGGTCGAATCGCCAGCCTCAATCTCACTCTCCACGACGCCGCGTTGCCCTTTACGACCCTTCCACCCCCTTCGACGCTGCCGTTCCAACACCGGGCATCCCTCTGCGTCCTCGACTCTCCCAGCGGAGACCGCAGGCTCGGTCCGGCCCTGGCGTGGTTTGCATCGTCGCCTTGTCTCGAGCGCCTGTCTCTCCGTCTCAGCTTTAAGGTGCCACTCCTCAGCTCTTCCCCGCTGCCCTGGGCCACGCTCAGAGTCTGGACTTTCAATTTCCCATCCCTGTTTTTGATGCCATGTCGGTCCTACGGCAAACTCCGAAGCTTCAGGAGTGCAGCATCGGTGGCCTTTTGCCCGCAGAGGAAGGGTCGCATCCCCCGCCGGCTGTCACCCTTCCCGAGCTGTTTCGGCTTGACGTCTCCCCTGGCGGCGATATCGACCTTACTGACCCCTACGAAGACGTCTTTCGTCTCCTGACGTGCCAGCCCTCACGCGGCTCACACTGCTCCCGCAAACGCTCGACGTCCAAGTGCTTCTCGATTTCCAGGCATGGTCGAAGTTCAACCTCACGACGCTCGATCTCTCTCCCGACTCCGAGTGGAGTGGGACACCCGCGTTTCTCGCCGCCTGCGTCGGCCTGGAAGAACTTCAGGTCAGCTTGCCGACACCCATGGGCTTCCTAGAGTTGGAATTTCTCGATTTCCTGACCCGGTGATCAGGGCAAACGATCTAGACATTCCATTCTGTCAACGCATCCGATGGGCAACAGGAGTGACGCACAGGTGCAGTTGATCTGGCACGAGCAGCGGACGCCCCCCGAACTCGGATCCGACTGGTATCGTTCAGCGGTCCGTGAGGCGCCTGAGCTGAATGCGCTCACCGGACCGTAGTGCTGGTTATCTCCGTACCGCACGGGATGTTTTCCGTGGCGAAGAAGGCGACAAGTGGCGCGTACAAATCGTCTTTGCCCAACATAAACAGCGCTGATGTCGCAGTTCGGTGCCGGCAATGATGGTTCTACAGCGGGACGAAGAAGACCGGAACATATTGGAATGGCGAGGCAAAGGGAAGGAAAGAAAAACGGAAGCTGACTTACAATAAACCTTGTAAACTACACGATATGAGCAAGGAGCATGAGTGCGAGTCCAGGATGACGTACATTGCCTATGCGAGAAGCATCTAACGTAGCGGTCGGCGACGATGGCCAACCAGGTGCGGAAAATCGACCCTCAGTTGATAGGTTGTGTTCCTTGCGCGACGATTCAGGGGCGAGAGCACTTAAAAGTAGGACAGACAAACTTGCAAGAGCGCCGCTTGGTTCTCCGTGAGCAGCTCCCCAGCGAAGAAGCCCAGGTAAGAGCCACGAGGTATGTCCTGGGCCGCGAAACACAGCTGCAAGGAAGTCAGCCAGGTCCTCCGCCGGTGGGGAGGCCAGATCCACCTGTGCCTCTTGACTCTGTGACTCGCACGTCCACCTCAACCTTTCGACCTGTTGCCACCACCTAACGGTAGGGGTCGTTAGCTTCTTTCGACCAACGTGATCGGATACGCACTCGGTTGGGGCACGTCTCCCCGCAAGAACACCGTTGGCTACATTCGTGTATGAGGTGCCGTTGAGATTTGCGGAGCGCCAAGTTGAGATGGTAGCTGAAGGAGGGCTTGTCCGATGGCCGGCCCAACGGTGCCGAGAGGTTTATCTGAGGCGCAGAGACACGTCATAGGCATACAGGTTGTGCGGCACTCGCATGGAACGCAACCATGGTCGGTCGGGCGCTGGCCACGGTCCCTTTCTCCGCCAGACAGCGTTGGAATACACAAAGCCTGGGGTTGCGAGCGCCTGGGCTGAAGGTCGGAAGGGGTCACTTCGTGGCTCCCGTGCCCCACTAAAGACCTCAACAAGGGAATCAAGCAAGTGGGAGGCCATAGCAGCCAAAAACCACACGTGGGCGGATCATATCGGAACGCAAAGCCATCGAAAAGCGATACACAACGGGAGGAGTTGTCAAAAATGGGGTAAAGCTCTACTCGATACAGACTACCCTCTGTTATCGGTCAGCTGTAACAAACCCCTTCGAACAAAGTCGGCCAGGTCGGCCTCCCGCCCGTCTGGAAAGGTCCGTCACCCGACAAGGTTAGAGATACGCCGCCGATGAGGGGAAAAACCGTGCTTTAGGCCCTACCCTCTCTTCATCGAAAAATGCGCACCAACTCGACGACGTCGTCGCCGTCCGTTTCTAGCACCCTCGCCTCTATTTCAACCCTTTTGGCAGGTTATTGAGCTGAAGCCGGGGGTCAGAGTACAGGCAGAAGGCGGCGACCAGATCGCAGCATCCTGGACGTTGTGAGAAAGAGAGGTTCTCGAGTAGGGGTTGAGTGTTGAGGAATTTAGCGAGCCCTGGGACATCGCTCCGCCCAGTCACTGTCAGGGACTGGAGCTGGAGACAAGAGCGGGAGGCCAAGCGAGGTAGCTGCCAACTCACTGGCCCTCCAGGGAAGTTGAAGATCGGTTAACGCGACACGTAATCGGTCCCAGAAGACCTGAGTCGGCGACGACCAATACTTGCTTGGTAGCTTGAGGCAGAGCGAGCGGAGGTGAATCAGAGGGGAAATGGGCGCAAAGTGGGTGGCGCCATATGTGCTGTGTGTGTGGGGTCCCTTAACGACAAAGTCGACGAGCTTCGGGCACGATGACATGAGATAGTGATAGCTCTCCGGTCCAAGCGACGTATCGAGCTCCACTGAGGTTAGTTGGCCCAAGGGATACAAGACCTGTCAAATTCACCGCCTCAAACTGGGTCGAGAGGCTGATGTGACGCAGTTCCGGCACATATCCGAACAAAGCCGCAAGGGGAGCAAGGTCGATCTCCGTGAGCAACCCGGAGAGATCGCGAAATAGCCAGGCCACCCTATCGTAATGTCGGCCGCTTCGAGGACGGGGAATGCAGGCATGCCCGTAAGGTAGAATGACGGAGACGTTACATGGAGGCGTAGCTTTCCAAGGCGTGAGGCGAATGCCCCAAGCTGGAAGGGGGATAGGCGGCTTGAGGCTTCCACCTGTAGGTCGAGGTGCAGTGGCGCGGAGCGCCTCAGGAGCCTATTGGCAAACGCAACAAAGCCAACCTTTGCGTCCGTCAGATGGAGCGCGGGGCGTCGCCACAACTCTGGTGTGGAGAGGCACACAGCTCTCCACCTTGAGCACACGCGGCTTAGAACACTGGGGGCATGGTGACGAGACCCCAGGAACTGGTGCTCGGTACCGGAAACGAGGCCGAAGATTTCTACTAAGAGCTCGGGAGGAAAGCCGCTGCTGGGCGGACAGGGAAGCGCGGATGCAGCATAGGGCGTTCTCGATGTCGCTCTCGAGGTCCTGCAGATCGGAGAGGCGTCCGTTGAGACGCGATATATCTTCTTCAAGCGCCGCCCTTCGGCCTTGCAATTGCGTTCGCCGCTGCTTTAGGTCGTTCTCCCGCTGACTTGCCAGAGGGCTGGTATCCCTGAGCAAATCTCGGAGAGCATCGTCGAAGGCGGGGAATGCCTGGGACGAATCAGACTGTTAGACGCTCTGATGTGGCTGCGAACGAACAGGCATACAGAGGGCAGCAGAGTCCGGAAACGACATGCGGTGCGAGGATGAGAGGAGACACGTGACACGGAATGATTACGGAAGCATTTGGGCGCCGGCGGCTTACCTAAGACAGGTCCTGAATGAAAGCGCGTCTTTCTTCTTCTTTCCGACGTACTGTTTGCTAACCGCGCTTGGGTAGGTCTGCTCTGAACACGGTAGTGGAATCAGAAGATTGGAGTTCACCTCTGAAAACACTGTTGAAGAAGGAAAATCCGACACACAGCCCGACAGGGTTCCCATCGCTGTTTCACTGCACGTCACCTCGCCAACGATGATCTCTACCACATCCCGTCCCGCCGCCAATGAAGAGCCAACTGCTCACCAGCGTCAGCATTGTACGCCAGGAAATGTTGGAGCTCGACGCGGAGGTCGCCACGCTGGAGGCCTCCATCGCGGAGCAGACCGCCGCCCTCGCTCGGACAACCGCTCTGATGGACGCGAAGGTCGACACCCTCCGGGAGCTCCGATCCATCCTTTCCCGTTGTTATCCCTCCCGAATGAGCTGCTTGGAGAGCTTTTTGAATGTGTTTGCGATCTGGCGACCGCCCCATGGAGGCAGCTCTCCGCGTCGCCCAAGTCTGCAAGCGCTGGCGGGCCGCGGCTCTCGCCACTGCCTCGCATATGGGAAAACCTCCGAATCACGGGCGTACGGATGGGTTTGCAAGGATGCCGAGGGCCTCCTTCGACGGACGATTTCCAGCTCAGGGTCGCGGCAGCTCCATCTCACAGTGGGCTCTCGACCGTCATCGCCGTTACCCTTCAAAGGTCCGGGATGGAGGCAAGCAGATAGGCAACCCGATGGCAGCCTCAGCGTGTTCCCGAAATATGGGGGGCCGCAGGTCGAATCGCCAGCCCCTCAATCTCATTCTCCACGACGCCGTGTTGCCCTTTGCGGGACCTTCCACCCGATTCGACGCTGCTGTCCTACGCCGGGCATCGCTCTGCGTGCTCGACTCTCCCAGCGAAGACGGCACGCTTGGTCCGCCCTGGCCTGGTTTGCGTCGGCGCCCTGTCTCGAGCGTCTGTCTCTCCACTTGTCCTTCGATGTCCCGCTCCTCAGCTCTTCACCGCTGCCTTGGCCACGCTCAGAGTCTTGGACTTTCAATTTCCCATCCCTGTTTTTTGATGCCATGTCGGTCCTACGGCAAACTCCGAAGCTGCAGGAGTGCAGCATCGGGTCGCCTTTTGCCCGCAGAACAAGGGTCGCTTCCCCGCCGGCTTTCACCCTTCCCGGAGCTGTTTCGCCTTGATATCTCCTCTGGCGGCGACCCAAGCGACTACCATCCTGGGGAGACCCACGAGGACGTTTTTCGTCTGCTCACATGCCCGGCCCTTACGCGGCTCGCAGTAAGTCCAAACACGATCGACGGCTCAGTGTTTCCCGCTTTCCGCGCACGCTCACAGTTCAATCTCACGACGCTCCATGTCTCTCCCTGCTTGGGATGGACTTGGGATACCCGCATCCTCGACAAGTTGCGTCACCCTCGAGGAACTCCAAATCGCCGGACTGGAACCCGGGGACTGGTTGGAGTTGGAAGTTCTCGATTTTTTTCTGGTCCATGAGGACCGCCGGCCATCCTGCCCTTTCTGCCACCCTCCGCTTGTTTGTCGACGACTACAATCGCGAGTGCATGTGCGGGATGTACCGGGCACTCATAAATCCCCGCATCGCTCCTGGCGCCTTCCCAAAACGCGACTCTCGACGTCCACGACAGTTCGGGTCTGCATCTCCCTCTTGTGAGGCATCCGGAGAGCTATGATTGCGAATTTTGGCTCGCGGACGGACGCCGCATCTGCTTCGGATGCTCGCATTTCATTCCTTCCCCGTCACTCGGCGCATCACCGTCATGCGCTGCGGACGTCACCCATAACGGGGGCAGTGACGAACAAGGCGATCTGCAGTAGTGCTGTCCAAGAATATTGATACGGTTGAATATATCTGAATGTATCCAGGAAGTAGTGTTGTTCTGGTTTGGTTTGGCCCAGAAAACCATGGCTTTGGTTTGGTTTCTTCTGGTTTCTGGTTTCGGAAATCCCAAGCCAGAGCCAAAGCCAGGAATCCTGGCCTGGTTTGGCTTGGGGCACAACACTAACAAATAATTCAATCCATGAGACGGTATGAAGTGAGAGCCTCAAGGCGAGCAAAACTTGGTAGGAAGGAGGAAGAAAGCCAGATTAATATTAAAGCGTAAGGTATATGAGAGAAATCAAGAAAAATGTCAAACATCGTCATCACTATCATCCAACAAGTAGTTCCAGCTCTGTTCTTCGTCGTCTGACACAGCCTCATCTTCGTCATCCTCGTCGATCAACACAGGAGAGTGGCATATGGGGGAAAAGGTCCAATCCCAGTGCGGACGGATTTGGGCGAAAACAGGGCCCTATGTCCCATCACAATGCTGACGGTCAGAACCACTATTTGCACCATAGTTGTATCCAAGTGGGTGACGGAAACCAACCCTTGCAACTCATGTCCAATCCACCCAAGGACAGAAGGTGGTGGATGTTTGGGCTTTTCAGGTTTAAACATGTTGTGTCTCCCCATAAAGTGCTCGGCTATCTGAGTACCCTGGGTGGTAAAATCTGATAAATGACAGATTACGGTTGAAACCTTCTGAACTCCTCAACAATGCCCCGGTGGTCTGCTTTTTGTCCCAGAATCACTGTCTTTCTGCCCCACGACTGCCTATTGGTGGTTCAATCGCTCATGCTGACGGACGTCCGTCGCTCGGACCTCCGGTCAACAATGCTGACGGTTGGGGTGAAAAAACGACCTACCGGATCGCAATGCTGACGGACTTCCGCGAAAAAGTCGTGTACATAAACGGCCAAAATCAGCCTAAATGGATCGGACATTCATCATCATCATATGCCACTCTCCTATGGTTTCATGGCCTGGCTTGGTTCCAAAAATCTCAAGCCAGAAACAAAAGCCAGCTCAAACCTGGCTTGGTTTGGCTTCTCAAACCATGGCTTGGCCTGGCCTGGTTTCTGCTTTGAAACCAAAACCAGTACATCACTACCAGGAAGATATGAATACGATATGGTCCCAGGACCGGACTATGAATATGAATACGATATGATATGAATACATTGTGAAAAATGTGCTCGATCCAGAAAAGTAATACTCAGGCAAAAAGGCCACCCACTGTGTTCTACCCCAGGATTTCATGGAAAGTGCAAATATTGACGGGAAGTCCAGAGAAACTGGTTATGACGGTCCATTGCATGAATTATGAATTTAGGAAGGCGACAGATATTTTTGAAACCCGCAAGACTGCGTGAAGATACAATTTACAGCCGGGGGAATGTACATCCGGCCATCAAAACCGACGTCCGGTCTCAGATGTGCGGCATGCCGTGGAATCAGACTCCATATCTGGATTTTATCGAATATCTTTAAAATATTTGTGGAGTCTGGCTACGGGAGACTAAAGATACGGGTTAGCTTTGCCGGTGGAAAATAATACATGACATTAACCTAACAATTCGATGTGACCAGCAGATAATTTGAAATACGAATCCCACACATAACAAGAATAATGTATTATTTCATTCAATTCGACCGTCACGCGTCACGCCCCTCTGGTCGATGGCGAATATTCGTGCGCTGTCACGCGTCACACAGGGTCTGGCCGAACACAAAATCTGTCACGCAGGGTCCAAAATTGCAATTTTTGGCCTCCACCATGCAAAAAATCCAAATTTTTCGCTTTAGTGGCCGAGATATTCCGTTTTGTCACGCAAAAATGGACCTGTGGTCGGATGGCCGAATTGTCACGCGTCACACCCTAGGTCGAATTGAACGAAATAATACAGAGGAATAGCCACCGGCCTTTTCGTCACTCGTCACATCCAAGTGTACACAGTGCTGGGTCTGGTCAGGTCAGGACGCAGATCATCTGATCTGGCTAGATCTTATTGGAATCCCGGAGCAAATCTCAGAAATCGCGGTCGAAGACGGGGGAATGTAAGAAGAGGCGGACTGTTGGACTGCGCTCAAATGGCCACAAACGAGCAAGGCGCACGGAGGGCAGCAGAGGCTGGAGGACGAAAAAGATTGGAAGGAGGCATGTGACAGAGAATCATCCGTTCTTTAACGAAATGGCCCTTAACCTGTGCACGAACCCCATCTAGCTTTAGCCCTTTCGCAATCCTCTGTTCAACCTCCATGCTTAACCCCATTCTTACCCTATCATAGGACCCAGTTTTACACTGCCTATGCTCGTCCTCATCTCGGAATCAACCCCCATGACAAGTTACGCAGCTACATACCTAGGTCGCAGTTTTGGCCCAATCGAGATGTCTCTCTTCACGTGCCTCGCCTACCTGATCCGAGTACTCTCCGCCGCAGCACTGTATTTCTGCATTTATACAGAGTCGGCGAACTGCGTAGCCGAGTCGCTTTCTTCCTTCCGCCCACATTCCAGTCCCTTCTCTGCACCCAAATTCAGTGCCCGTTCAAGCGGTGGTTCAATTCCTTCAAAATCAAGCACGTAATTCCTGAAGCTTACAATGTGATCAAGGTGGCCTCAAGATGCTTCAATATTCTTTGCTCTCTGTCTTGCCAGCGCTACCATACTTCAACATCAAGAACGACGATCCCGGAACCTAATGAAGATGAACATTGACAGGTGCCGACAAGGAGGGAGGCCCAAGTTTCAAGTTGTTACTAGCACGCTCATCTTCTGACCCTGTCAGTTAACATTCCTTCGAATCAGTCCCTCACCCTCCTGGTTCAAAGTGGCGGCACAATTGTGTTCAGATGAGTATTATTCGAAACCCATTGAAAATTTGAAGCCCCTGCTATTTGGCCGCTCTGCAAATCGCGCAGATCACGCCAACTACCATTTTGGCGTGCTCCAGTGCATGGTGCAACGCGTGGTTTCCGTAAATTCAATTTATCGTCCCATTCAACTCAGATGGCCACTTGGTATGTACACACTCAACTATTCAACACAAACTAAGTATTCCGTACAGAGGTGCAGTCTTCGTATGAACTCCTTCGCTGCGTCGCGGATGTTGAGAACTTTTCATGCATAAACTTGCAGGAACTTCCGGTTCTTGAAATGGGGTGATATCTTTCTCCTACTCCTGATCTGAAGTTCATGTGTTTCAGCCGCGCAGCTCATTCGGGATCTTCGGGAAACATTGTCAATTTAAACATCAATTCTGCTCTAAGATCTTCAAACTTAAATCAATTCCACCTTGGTTCGTTTCGCTCCCGGTTTACCTTCTTTCTTCGACGACCCCATTTGCGATGAAATTCGAGTTTTGGTGTATGTAATGCGATAGCCTTCATCCTCAACTGCCGCAGCGAAGCGAATGCTTATCTTGTGGTCATGTATAGTCATGTATCCACTTCAATTCCGGTGGTACCAGAAGTCCTGCGGCGAATCAATGAGAAATAATGCGACATGTAAAACGGACGACAAGATCAGTAGATGGATGACCACATTCAAGTGAAAAGATGATATTTTTTTAGGTTCGTCAAAAGCAGATCTGAACATCGCAATCGCCCTTAGCCGCAATCGATCAGCGTACCATTTCAATTCGGGGCATGCTAGGTCGTTGTGTTGTCGCTGTTGTTCCGATAATACTTGCGACCCTTGCTGTCTACATGTACTTCCCAACCACTCGGAAGATTGGGATGATAGTACTTCGCATGATAGTAGTGCGTCGGATGCAGCCACGTAGTCATTTCGTCGATGTGGTTTACGTAGTAGACGCGCGCGCGTTTGACGTCTATGCATCTTTCCCATCCCGGGGGTAGCTCTTGGAAGGCGGAAGGATCTTGGAAATCTAGAATGTATTAAATCACGACCTGGTGCGAGGACAAGACCATAAACCATCGTTCCCTAGCAATGGGGTTTCGCATTCTAGAGATCCGCTTTCCATGGAGCTCAACAAATCATCGTCGCTTTGCACGTTGGACGGGAGGCACGAGCCTTGGACATACATCGATCAAAACAATATAAACGGCAGAATTTGACAGAGATACTTACCAAAAAATTGTATCAGAGTGCGCAGAGCTCCCCAAACCCAACCAATAAGCCAATGTATGGTGGTCATGACTTGACAGTGGAAGTTTTTGCTGCGCAGCTTACCAACCTTGGCCCTGCATTATGTAATTCTTGCACTGCTTTTCACGGTTATATTGTTGAGTTGCCGACAAGTCCCAGGTCAAAGGAGGAAAATGCTCGCGTGCGCTCAAACCCGTGTTACGTGCCAGACGGAGACGACCCCGTCAGAGTGGGAACTTGAAACGAACCCGCAGGACCAAAGACATTCTGATCACTGTATGTTGCATACAGTTTTTCCTTGCACTCACGGGTACTCTCTAATCATTGCTTACTACTTCCATCCGAACCGCACAGCTATGACTCTTCGCTGAACGCATCTGTGTGACCCTTGAGTTGAGAAGCCAGCTCCCTCTCGACTTCGATCTAACTTTACCTTAACGCCGCTACGCTTGCAATTTAACTTGATATTATCTACTTCTGCTGTAACTTTGCCAGACTTTGCAGCCCGACTACACTTCTACCGTAACTATGCTAGCTTTTTTTGCTGCTACTGCCTTCCGTCTCTTCTACTGTGATTTTTTTAGACTTCGCAGTGAAAAAGAGTTTCTCATTTAATCTTCTTCGCTCCTCACGTCGCTAGACTTGGACCAAGACAGAATGACGGTCCTTGAACTTGTTGAAGCTCGCACATAGGTTCTCCACGTCT
Organism: Mycena crocata; assembly: GCA_029281795.1. Lineage (NCBI taxonomy): Eukaryota > Fungi > Basidiomycota > Agaricomycetes > Agaricales > Mycenaceae > Mycena > Mycena crocata. Next base: position 14,708 of record JARJCP010000272.1, on the reverse strand, counting down.
TTGGTGAAATCTCGGCGGACTGGGTTGCAGCATTTGGACTGAAATATATCAATTTCTATTCGCTCGTATATGGATTATTAACGAGGCCATGAAAACAAGAATTGGTACTTACCACGGTCAGACAGTATATTCACGCATTCCAATGTGGCTTCATTCTCGGTCAAGAAGAATCATCACTTGCAACAGAAATAGTTACAACCGGCATCTTGGGATCCCCAAACTTTACCCGTGGTGTAAATTCAACCCAGAGCCGTAACAAATAATCCGACCATTTTAACGCTTGAAACCAGTATGAGATATACAAAGGCGACGCGAGATCAACAAGCAAACTTGCCTAGTGACCAAACCAATAGAGACACCAGGCATAACGAGCCATCTCTACCAGTCGACCGAAAGTCTGGCGTTAGTAACTCTAGACGCCGGAACAAGAATGAACCGGGATGTGCATAGCCAACCCACATCTTTGAAACATGTCAGCGAACGCTACAGTCCCAGTAAACAACACTCACCGAAAAGAGCCATACGAGCAACAAGATGGCAGGCCCACTGGCTCATATCAAGTTGCACCGGAGTGTACCAGCCCAGCGGTACCATCCCCACACCAAAAGTCGCGAGCATCACGCGCATTGCGACGTAGGGCACGGAATCGGGGCATTCAGCCCCGCTCTTGAACTCAAAGCCCCCGTCATACCCCGCGAGTAACCCTAGACGAGCCCCACATGCATCTTGCCCAGTGGAGGTTGTACATCGAAGTAGAATTCGCGTTTTACATAATGACGACCGAATTTGCCGACATGGGCTTCATCCCGGACGACGGTATTCGAGTATCCGATATTGTGGAAGCGGGTCCAGCACGAGAGTAACGTATAAACAACTGATGTCACGTCCTCGACACTGAGCAAAAGGAATTCTTTCCGATGCCAAGTGGTGATCAGGACGCCGGCTGCGGATGTGGCCTGAACTTACAATAGACGTCGGAGGAGGTGAGGAGGGGTAGCGAGGGCATCCAATGCTCTGATATGCTTTCAATGCGCGCGGTTTATTGAAGACGCCCTTCCCCTCGTCGTCATAGGCATCCCCATCATCAAAGTCCGCAGCAAAAGGTGTCACTCCGATGGGTTGTGGGCCACGTCGCCGAGCTCTTTCCTCGTCCACAGAGTACAACAGGAGCTCCTCTTCTTTGTGGGAAGCAGATCAGTGGGATGCAGGATATGGAACCTCTTCAAAGTCGTCCGAAGTCCTAGGCGGAGAGTCGCGGTCAGATGGGACAAAGTCTACGGCGACAGCGCCAGATGGACGCATGGGCTAAAATCGAGGAGAACGCCGCTTGGGCCTGGTGTGCGTTCATCAGGTAGAAAAGGCAAGGTATCCAGTATGTTTGGATCGGCAAAGCTGTGCTATGCTGTGGTGTTCGTATCCCCAGTTTTTCATCTTGCTCTTCCCCACCGTCATCTTTAACAGAAAATGGTCCGTCTGCTCTCGTTCTCTCGTCAAAAGCACTCGTTCACCTCCCACAGAGCTACGGTGGATATGGCGGTTATGGCGACGGCGGCGGTGGTGGTGGCTGGGGTGGAGGAGGACGCGGTTATGGCGAAGACCGCATGTCCAACCTCGGGGGAAAGTTGCGTACCATCGACTGGGCCAGCACCAGGGTCGAGCCCTTTGAAAGGAACTTCTACGTTGAACACAAGAGGGTCAAGGAGCGCACCGAAAAGGACAGAAGAGTTCAAGCTTGAAGCGATCAAAGGAGATCAAGGTCCAGAACACCGCAGCTCCGATCAGTGAGTACTCGTATCTTTACAGCTGTTTCCGAAAAGATTGAGACAACAGTTTTTTTTCTCATTGCATATTTTTTGCCGGAATGCTAAGGATTACTGCTTTTGGCTCGGATCACCCACCGTTTTGGGATCGGCCAGTCCAGGCCGTCATCCCACTTGGTTACATTGCTTTTGTGCAAGGCATAAATCGGTGTGGTTTTTGTTCCAGGCATTCTGTACGCGACATACAAACTGCAAACCTTAGGACAAAATTTGTGCAGGTCCAGATATTCAGTACAATATTTGAGTGGGATTGGTTTGGGCTTGGCAAGACCAAAACCGGTAATCCTTAGCATTCCATCAAAAATTGATCAAAAATTGCGAACGCGAAAAAAAATTGTCGTCTCAATCTTTTCGGAAACAGCTGTAAGCAAATGGCGAGGTTTCCAAGCCAGCCAAGAACGCCGAGAGCATGTTATCTCCTTTCAATCTCTTCCACCGCCCTCGAGCTCGCACTTACATCGATCTCAACAGCTTTTCTTTCGGGCCCATGACTTGCTTTTACTCCTTCGAAATATCCTTGGCAGCTGAAAGCTGTAGCTTTGAACAGCTTTTGACAATTGTGGCTATTTCAGATAGAAAGGCATGCCTCGTGCCGTTCTTTTTCAGCTGCGCCGCAGCCGAGCGCAGTTAACAGCAGCTGTTGAATTGCCGTTTTGGCGCTTCGGTCCTACATAAAAACTGCGAAAGTATGAATTCACCTGTTCGGAATTCCCTTGATCACTGACTCTCTCCAGTCGCTTTCTGGGATACTTTCTTTCCAATCCTTTTTAATGTCATCGTTCGAATTTGGGATCGCAATGTCATCTCAATCACCTCAAGCCCAAGACTAAACGTGACTGCTCTACTTTTGCGATACACCGTTCACTGCCATCGTGGTGACATATCTTTATCGGTGCTGTCATCATCCTGCTGTGTTCCCTTTATCATGTCCATTGGCGTTTCCGCCGAAGTTCCGCGCACGACTTCAAAGTCACCATCCTCCGAGTCAGGCCTTTTCTTCTGGTTTCCATTGCACTCGCGCTTGCCAAAGTCGGCTTTCGCCAGTGTCTGGATTTACACAACGTGTACCCTATTTCTACTTCATCAGCAAAACCGGATTTTCGTTGTAGGATTTCGTAGCGGCTGAGGTAATTTCTGTAGCGCTCGTAGCGCTCGTAGCCTTACGTAGTGCTAGGTAGTAGATGCAATTTTCTTGTAGCACTACGTAGTGCCGGCAAAAGATTGTAGCGTTCTGTAGTGCTACGTAGGACTGGGATTGAGTTCCGTAGCACTAAACATTTGCATGGCCACACAAGGGGAGTGTGTATACGAGTGTATTATTGGATTTGGTTAACGCGTTTGAAACAGAGTTCTTTCTAAACGAGAATCGTGAAGAGATTCTGTTCCACTACTTTCATCTATTCTCGAAAGTTCCTCTCAAGGCAACTCTGTAGTATGTACACCGCATTTTTAAGACTTTGTACATCGGAGAAACGCGTGGTGAAGAACAGGACGATATCACAATAATCTGCTGTGAGTTGTAAGAAAGACGGACGTGGGTCGCTGCCTGTATGCGAGAAGTGACACGCCTCGGCGCCGATGAGGCCGTCGCCGGCACGGCGTCGATTGCCCAGCTGCACACACTGTACGAGGCGCGAACTCACGCTCGCGAAGGGTGTGCAGCATGATCCTAGTCGAGCTCAACGATGAGATCGGATGCTTAGTAGCAGCGCAGCGAGCCATGAGCTCGTGCTCGTGCCAGGCGCATTGCTTGTGCACCGCGCTGCATCGCGTTGGTCAGGTCATCGAGAGATACTATGTGCACGCGCTGGAATTGGGTCCTCGCAGCTGGGAAGAATGGAGCGTGAGTCTGGAGAACGGTGTTTGAAGGAGAAGGGCCGCACAGAGGTGGACGCAGAGTGTCGAATTCCGGCCGAATGGATCGTGGAATGGATGAAACAAAAAAGTTGTGGAGACGCACCATGTTGTCTCTGAATCACCAACCGCGACGTCGTAACGTCGTCCCGACTCCCAACGTTAAGGTCGTGTTCGCACAAGTTGCCGTCCTTCAGCGCTGTAACATTTGAGAAGGTGGGCTGGTGTGGATTGGATAACGAGGTTTGTGCCCTCGGCCGAGGTCTACGCGTGAATGTGTGCACTGATGGACTCGGTTTCTGTGCGACTCATGAGCTCAGAGCAAAGCTGTCAGTGTCAGTCAGAATTGCCGAATGTGCCGCAGCACACGTGATGAAAACCAACCGGTACAAATATTTGTCGGGTAGAAATATTTGTCGCGACCCACAGCCGCCACCCTCTTGTCTTCTTCCTCCACTACCTTCCTCTACTCCTCTTAAGGTTCTTTCGTTTCACGACCATACGGTGTGCACTCCAAGACTGAATAAACCACGGCACCCGATCCAGCCACGACTCGCTTCTCGCTTCCGCTTTTAAGAGTCCAGGAATGTCGACGCCCTGTTGACGGTCTGGGGCTCACTTAACCCCCGTACGTTACCTGCCGATCCCAGAACAACTTTCTCATCTGAGTACCGTGCACATTTTTTTTTGCAGGGGCAGCACGCGCAGCATTTAGTTCTGCAACAGGATCGTTGGCCGCTACACGCAACACCATGGTGTGTAGCCTCATCTTCCTCTCATTCAATCAGTTTTGCACCTGGGCTCGTCTGAACAGACAACTGCCTCACGCTGCTCTCGCCTGCGCGTTTTTCTCGAAAGTATACATGTACGGGGGTTTTTACCGGTTTCGTGAATACGCGTCTGTGCGGCGCGAGCAGTTGGGAGGCGATGTCCCGGCATTGAAGCGAGTGTTTGGTAAGCTATTTGGCGGTTCTAAGGGCAGGGAGGCTTGCTAATTCGGGTTTGTTCAGGTTTCTCGTTGGTACTAATGTTTTTCGAGTATTGTGCGCAGACCGTGGATGCGCAATTCAATTCCGTCGCGCCAACGAGGAGGTCGGGTACGCTCGAGAACGCATTACCGCCGGAAGCGTGTGTGCGACGTGTCGCCGCGTAGCAGCAGCGAAAATGTATTCCAGTCAAAGCAGACTTCAATCCGAGGTATGTACACAGCTCTCATTTCCGTCCGTATCTGCATTCAACTTGTATTTTCAGGCCTTGCAGCTCCGTATTGGTCAAGTGAAAGGTACGGTGATCTCCGTTTAATCAATTGAAAGCGGCTACCTACTTACGCAAACCAAGGTACATAGGAATGTGCCATGAAGCTGGAATCGACGGCGCACCTTTGCGGCGTCTGGCTGCCCTCGCGACCGATCCCGTTCTTCGAGTCGACGTCGGGGACTTGTTGTTGCGGTGGTCCCAATTCGTGGGGATATCGACGCGGGCAAGGGCTTTGTGCGCCCCGACTCTCCTCACCCTCCTGGACACCCACTTGCGTGTCCGTCGTTCGGCAGAATCGAGCGCCTACAGCTGGGGCGTCATGCATGCTCGAGCTTCTCTCGTCGAGCAGGTTTCTCGACCGACTGTTGATCACGAAACCTACACTTGCCGTTACACTTGCCGTTACCCTGCAGGTGAGACAAGATCTTGCGTCCCACGCACATCGCTCGCTCGTGCCTCAAACAAACACTTCCTTGAACATTCAAATCAGTATCCATCTTGCTTTTTCGCTCAGCCCAAGACGACCTGCCTCAATCTCAAGTCACAACTCGTTCGAACACTCTTCTCTAACGTTCACGTTTGTCGCATGTCAAAACCGTAACCTGTGCAAAGGTTCAAATAGCTCTTTTACGCAAGCGCTAAAGTTCTTTCGACACAAGCTTCCGTCGCTACCGTTCAAGCCTTCTTCCTTCCTTCAAAGCCAGAATTCAACTGTGCTTGCCTGCTAGTTTCATTTCAAACAGCTTCGCTTCGCCGTGTCAAGTGTGCACCATTTCAAGCCCAAGCTCTTCAATGTTCCATACATCAAGACCAGTCCGTTTAAACACCCAGTTCAAGTTCAAGTTCCCTTCTCCGCTCAATCCTTCAATTACAAACATACTTTCCTTCTCAACTAACCTTCACGTACCGATTCTACTGTTCTTACACAAGTTATTGGTCTTATCGATCTCGGTTATACTCTATTGGTACTCCGACCCGTTTTTCTATCGTATATTATATAGAATGAGATTTTTTTTGTTTACTCCTGGCTGATATCCTTCGTGTGGGCTGTGGAAGCCGGTAGTACCTAATTTCTCCTATCTTTGCAGCCCTTCTATATATAGCAGCACTACGTAGCGCTACGTAGCGCTACGAAATGCGTACTTGGTGCTACGACCTGCTACGGTAGCGCTACGTAGTTGAGACCCTTGCTACGAATGCTACAACTGCTACGGGCGCTACGAGCACTTCTGTAGCGCTACGTAGCATAGCGTAGGAGGGTCAGGTTTTGCTGATGTTTTTTAGGTGTTGAAATCCGAACTGTCTTTACTTTACCCCATTACATTTGCCAGAGCGTAGCGGCGGCATTTCTTGTCACCCAGTCACTAATGCATGTCATTGCAGGTTCAAGGCCGGGGGGTTTCTGGACCAGTCACATCTTTCGACGAGTGTGGATTCCCAGAGTCATATACATTAGCCACTCACAATATATTCATTATCCTCTACATACTTCATGAATTCATAGATTTGTCCATAAAAACGTCTAGGCCACTCCGTAGGTCATGGGCTAGTGGCTCAGCCGGAAGAGCGCCTGTACTTCGTAGGAGTTACTCAAAGAAGTTTATTGGGAGAGCGAGTTCGATCCTCGCCTAGTCCTTAAGTGATTCGATTCCATTTTTTTTTTATTCAAGGAAAGAAAAAATCAAAATTATAGCGCCACAAACGAGAAAGAAAAAGAACTCAGAAGTCCCCAAAAATTTTAAGCAAGTCGAAAAAAAAAAAATTGTATGGTCCATGGTGGGACTCGAACCCACTCGCACATTTTACCATGTAAGCTGCAATGAAGGAACGTGCGCTACGTATACCATGACCCACTTACTTTAGACTCGAACCAGTCGTTATTCGAAAGTTGCGATATTGATGACAGTCGATCAATAAGGCAGTCTCCGTCTCTCCAGATATGCGAAAAGCTAAAATTTGTCGGGAACTTGTCGAAAATTTCGCTCAGTCCACAAAAGATTCCCGACAATCTCCGTGCCTATGGGTCAACGGTGATTATCTTCCAGTCCCTCCGGCGCAGTGATCGACCGTCGTCACTCCGCCTTTGGGACTGGTTCGAGTCTAGGCTTACTTCAGGTAATGAAAAAAATAAAAGGTCCAAAAACCGCTATCTCCTTATCTCACAATCTTATCTACGTCTTATGGACCTTGCTCAGCATTCGAGTCTTCGTATATTCAGATGATGTACTACGTACTCGACAGCGGTAACGTCGAGGAGAAGCGACCAAGAAAAGAAGTGAACGCTGGTTGAGCAGCGTCCAAGCCTCGGCACCGTCGAGGAAGCCCCACGCCTCTGAAGGCGCAGGCGTCGTTGAGGACGCCTGCCAATACCGTTGAAGCCTGTGCAGATGGCTGCGTGAGGGTTCTTGGAACGGTCGTTCTTCACCTGCGGTGCATACTTTGTCCCGTCAGCTAACATACGCGGTTTACGGGATCCGGTCGTCAGCGTCAGTGTCGGTGTTCCCGTCCGGATTCCTAGATGAAAACGACCCCCGCTTTGCCTGCTCCTTCACTGCGTTCCCGGGCCGCGGAGACAGACACTGTGGCCGGCTATTGATATGTGTGTAGTTAACGAAACACAGTCTGTCTCGATGACATCGACACACTTTCGTCTCCCTTTACTGAGCCCTCGGCGCGGTCGTCTCGCCGCACCTGTGTCTCCGGACCTTGAGTCACACCCCAGATACCCAAAACGTCTCTGGTGCTTATCCTATGGCCTGTTTTTGGCGTGGGAGCACAGCCAAATGCCTCATGGAAACCGTGGGCAAATTTACGTTCATTTTGGGCTCAAAACTAATAATAAATAGTAATAAATGGCGAAGCCGAGGTTTAAACTTTCCGATGTCTTCCGAGGCCCAGAATCGCCGCCCACTGTATTTTGGGACATTGTTCTTTCTGACCTGTCAGGAATGATCAAACAAATACTTCTGGAGCTCCAGAGACCTGTATCTCACTTTTACAACAATAAACACTGGTGGAGACATACCTAAACACACGGTCTGTGTTACGCTGTGTCGCAACGTCGCGACGCACCCTCTGTCTCGGGGGCGCCGGAACGCAGTGCTTCACCTCCACCTCACGCTTTTTCGCTTTCTCTGCCGCGGCCCGCCTTCCCCGCCGCCACAGCTGCCCGTCGCTTGTCCACCACCTTCGCAAAGTTCCGACTGTTGTTGGTGCTCGTGTAGTAGATGAGAGAGGGCGGCTCGGTCGGTACGGCGGGGGCGCTGGGGGCGGCGTTGACGTCGTTGCCGATGTTGGTGGTGTCCTCCAACGCTCCGCCGACATCCCCCGCATCCGCGGCCGCCACCACCTTCCTCTTTCTCCCCCTTCCCCGCTGCACCGCCCCACATCGGCTGTGTCTGTCGCCGCTGCTGCCTGGGTCAGCTTCTTCTGCTTCGACGTCGCCACTTGCGCTGCCTTCGTCTTGCTCGCCAAATTGGCCGCCGCCGCCTTCTTCTTCTCGGGTGCGCTTTTCACTGGTGGCCGCGATTCCGGGAAAGACCACGACTTGACCGACGCGGCGCCGTCACTGCTGAGTGAGATGTCGGTGGGAGCGATGACGACGCTGCTCACGGGAGCAGGTGTGATGATCTCCGGGGCGACGACGCTGCTCGCGGGCATAGGCGTGATGATCGTCGGGGTAACAACGGTGCTTGGGGCCGTGGGCGTAATGGCGGCGGCAGAAACGGCACTGCTCGCGTGCGCGGTGGACGCATTCCCCACAGGAACCCCCAGTATCTGTGCCAGCGTACGAGCGGCTTCAGTTGGGATGCTCGACAATTCACCGTTTGCGGGGGTAGCGAGCGACTTCCGCGGAGGCGTGGCAAGAGGAACACGGGGAGGAAGGGGTGCCGCAAAACCGATCCCAAGCCGCCGAAAAAGCGGCGTAGGGGGACAAAAAGCTGAGTCGTTCATGGAGGGGTTGTTTGCGAAGCTTGAGTTGCGCCATGCTGGTCGTGCTACAAATCGGGGAGGAGGGATTCGAGGCCCGGGTCGATAGCCATTGTTGCACCTACAGCGAGGCCTCCACGCTCCAGCGCCGCAGCAGCCGCAGCAGTACTAGCGCTGGACGGTGGACCCCAAGGCACAGTCGAGGGGGGGCGGCCCGTCGGAGATGGCGGAGGATAGGTGTAAGTATCGTCGTCGAGATTCGATTGCTTCGGCGCTGTCCATGTGCGAGTCGTCGTACACCTCGGGTTCCTGTTGCTCGGGTTGCTCCTGCTCGTTGGTGTCATTGCCATCAGATACGTTGTCCCGCTGCATGTCAGGCTGCATGTCGGGCTCCCGAGTCCCGGAAGACGTCAGTCTTGTTTCGCATCTCTGCGTCGCGCAGGCGTATATGGGGTTCTGATGCATCACGGTAGGTAAAACGACCGAACCGGCATGATACTGTACTATTTCAACCAAGTGTTCAGTCACTGGTCACAACCGGGCCCAAATTGAACACTTTTTAAAAATGTCACAGGTTTTGGCCATTCTGGATCAAGGTTTTTGAGCTTTCCCGTCTCAAAAGGGGAATTTTTCGCTCCGGCGCAGCCGGAATATTACCCGAAAAGGAGATTTGAACACTTGAATTTTGAACACTTGAGGTCACAGGTCACACCCGGTGAACACTTGGTTGAAATAGTACAGTATATCCCTTTCGCTCAGTGACCCAAACGCCATGATGCATCACTCACCTACACTTCTACATTTGGCTCCCGCCCCACCTGCGCCCTGCCGCTCGCTGCTTGCGCCCGTCGGTGCGCTTTTTGGTCCGTGCGCAAAATGGCGCGCCATCGCAAAACGTCATTTGTTTGCTCATATTATTATCACAGTACCTCGCCTCCTCCGCCCACCAGCAAATCGCTCCTGCAGCTGTACCCGGCCTCCTGGCCTCCTGCATCTTTGCACAGACCTTCCCGTCCCTCCATATATTTCACTCAGCCTCGACATCACCCATTTAAATCCAAATTCGAGCATCAGCCGCCCGCCCGCCGCGTGCGCTTTTTTTCGCTGCTGCCCTCCAGCACCGCACCCCTGGTTATACTCGGGCCGCACCCACGCGAGAATATCACAACTCGTCTCTCCGCCATGCTACCGCTCGCGCGCTCAATATGGCGCCCTTGCGCAGCTACAAATGGCGGGATGGGATGCACCTCCTCCCTGGCCCTCGCTCTCTGTAGCCTACAATTCGACGCCAAATCACACCAGCGAGCGTTGTCTTCTCCAACCTTGCTCATTGCCCGCCGCCCGCCGCCCGCCGCTCGCCGTCCGCCGCTCGGTGCCCGCCGCTCGATGCTGGGGTACTCTCGCCTCGTCTGCGGCACACTTGCAGCACCTGCCGTTTACACGTATCCCCACCCCCCCCAACTTCGCAGCTCGCATCGCAATTCCTTCATCTTCGACGATTCTTCGTATGGATATCTATTTTTTTTAATGTCTTGTTAATCTACTGTATGTGACTGGGTAGTGGGCCCCCTTAGCATTTTCACTACTGCTGCAGGAACAGGTACTATTCAACTTGTCCTGAAGTTCGGGATATTGAAGGCGTACCTCCTAAGAATGTCCTCAATAATTTTGGTGAATTTACACCACCTTTTGACATCTCCACGAATTTCTTTTGACGGGGCGGCCCGAAAAGGCAATTGACGGGGTACTGGGCCACCAGCCTTAACTCGACGCTGTCGTTCGGAATGGGACCGTGGTACATTTTACATCATACAGAATGGTCCGTTGAACAAATCGGTACATGTTACTGATACATCTGAGCCATATCAGGGTAGTACACAATAATATTTACAACCTGGTACCGACCACAAAATCGACTTTTCTGCTGGTATGATTACTGCGCAAGGAGGAAAGCAGATGGACGTCCAAAATAAGGTGCAGGGAGCCTCACAGGAAGGATATAAACGTACCTGAGTGCCCATTCCCCCAGCTTAATATAGCTGGTCCCTCCAAAAAAATGTCTTTCTCTGGACGATGTAAAATGCCTGTTTTCCGGTATGGGACAGTGGTGAGAGCGAAGGAAGATAGCGAGAGGACTGGGGCACATCTAGAATTCATGGAAGAATGGCTGCAATAGCCCATACCCAGTGCTGACATCCTCCGATTCACGGCTATCTTGATATGCGCGTGCTTAGATTGGGCGGCTGGGGATCAGACCAAGCCCAAAGACAAGGTTGTAGCAGATGGAATGGCGAAGATACATGAGCAAATGAAGTTGAGGTTGAATGTGACGGTTCTTGTGAGTACATCAAGCACTTGAACCGGAGAATCGGCGACGGATTGAGGAAGAAACGAGCAAAACGAGTGCGGCTTCTCGGTGCGGAGCTAAGAAAATGATGTTCTCACCCTTCGGCCCGCTGTCAAACGGCGCACAGCTTTTGATCCAGTTATCCATTTCCGCCCAAATTTGGTGTGGACCACCGTCTGAGGTTCCATTGCCTCCCCCAAGACCCATAATGCCGATATTTTCATGCTATAATGACTTATCGACCAAATGGCCCACTACCTAGTGTGGCCCACTACCTAGTCGCATACAGTACTCCGCAGGCACTCAGCGTCTACCGGTACTGATGTTCTACATATTCTTTGGTAAAGTGGCTACTGTACCTTATTTTCCTCATACCGACCTTTCGGACGTTTGTCGTTCGATTCTGGTAGGTAGTGTTTTTTAAATTTAAATGCACTATGGTCTTTTTTGAGCACAGAAAATCGCTAAGTCCAAATCCAAATCCGGCCATGCCCATCAGAAACGACGTGAATTTTTTCGAGTATCTAGCTAACAGCAGTATTTAATAGGGCGGTAAGAAACACGTAGTGGTTGAGCTGGCATGGGAGGTGCATAGTAATGACGGCTGGTTGAGCAGCGATCAGCAAATACATTGTGCTGGTTGAGCAGCACAACCTGCGGCATGGGAAATGGGAGTAACGAGTAGAGAAAGAATACTGCGCTGGTTGAGCAGCGCAACGCGTAGAGCAGCCAATGGATATCGCGAGTTGATCATTTCTTTGATCTGGGATACGCGTCAATATTTTGGTAAGGCTCGCGACATGGGCACCTACTTTTTGGCCGCACGCGACGGCGCGGACGGCGGTCTTCAGCCCCGCGCTTCCTCCCCGTCGCGCTAGAAGCACGTTTTCCGAGGGCTCGTTCCTCTTGGCCTGCTGCTCTGCCCGCGTCATCTTCTTCTCTAGCGCCACCGCCGATCCATCGAAGTTCTTCGTCGGCTTGCGAGCGCGTTGGCCTCGACCCGGCGCAGGTAGAATCACCAGATCGCTGGGACCATCTGGATTGTGCACCCTCGCCCGCTCCTTCCTTGCTGCGATCTCCCTGGCCTTTTTCTCCGCCTCCTCCTTGCGAGCCATCTTCGCGTATACAGCGCTGTTGTTGGTGGCGCTGTAGATGAGGGTGGGAGCGGCGGGAACGGGAAGCAGCAGGCACGGGGGCCGCCGAGGTCACAGGCGCGCTGGTCTGTTCGTCGTGTTTGTTGTCAAGATTGGTGGTGTCATCAAGGGCCCCATCAGCATCGCGAGCTGCTGCACCCTCCGCGCTTTTCCCCTTCTTCCTTCCCCTCGTTGCCGGTGCCTTCGCGGCCTGCTTCGCCGCTGCCTCCTTCGTCACTGCATCTGTCGACCGCTTGCGGCCCCCACCCCTCCCTCTCCCCGTCTTCTCCTGCGCTGCTCCTGCCTTCACCCTCTTCGGTGGGTTTGGATCATTGGCCATGGGGCGCGACGAAATCTGGAAGGGTGTCGCCTCATTTGAGGGCGCCTCCACCGTGGTGCTTTGACTCCCAGCGGGCAGAGACTCCCCCACCTGCGATGCACCAGCCACCGTGCTTGAGATTCGCGAGATGCGCGCAGGTGAGTTTAAGGAAACCATGGCAGGGTGCGGGCTGATCGCCAGGGACAGTGTGGACGCGACGTCGGGGCGAGGAACATCCATGATGTGGTGAAATCGGTTAATGAGGTTGTTCAAGCCTGAAGGTGGCTGAGATGCGGGCGTGGATGTCGACGCCACAGTCGTGGGGAAGTTAAACCCCATGACGTTACTTGTCCAAGTAGGGGAGGCGGGGACGCTACCCAAAACACCCCTCCACGCTGGCCGTGGACCGTTGGGACGCGTAGAACCGTGGAGTTGGAGCAGTGCCGGGTCGATGGGCGGGCTAGAAGGACGCGCCGCGTGCCTGTATGTCGCGCCATGCGCCATGCCGCGCTCCGCACTCGCATTTGCTTCAGCAGTTCTGGGACTGGACGGAGGTCCCATACCGTCCGGCCACGGTGGGCGTTGTCTTGTTCTTGAGATGAGTCGTAGAATGGATCATCGTCGAAGCGGTTCTGCGATCCAGCGCGGGCTGAACCGGAATCAAGCCCATATGAGGAGGTATAATCTGGTTGTGGTGAAGAGTTGGGAGGGGAGTTAGGCGAGGCATGCGCAATGGAGGCGGATATGGGCGACATGGATGCAGGAGCAGCCGCAGAAGAGTTTAATGTGGGCGAGATGGGTGCAGGAGAAGGCACCGGGATGCCGCCAGTCGATGGGGCTGAGCTGGGCGCAGGAGCAGGCACAGGCACGCCGCCAGGGTTCTTCTTCGTCTTGGTGCGTATACGCTTGGGTTTTGTGCGAGGTGCAGGAGGAGGAGGGATCTCTTCGTCCGGCAGTCGAAAAAGCCATCCAGGGCAGGTAAAGTTGCATCCACCGTGTCTGCCAGCTGCTGAAGAGCCCTCGCGCGACGCACTTCGGTAGCTGAGTAAAAAAAAGACGTAGTCGCGTTTTACAGGGCTTTTCAGAGCTGCGGAACTTACGGAAACTGCGTTTTAGAAATGCTTGAAAGTATTTGCTGATGGAGTGGTCGAATGAGGTGTGCACTGTCTCAAAGTCATTGCCGGCGAGGGTGTGACCAAAACAGACGCTGAAGTCGTTGTCAGCCAACACACACACACAGCCCGATTTGAATCACCTCTTCATGCTCAACCCACCGCCGTAGCGCGGGTTGGGACCACCGTAAATCGTAATCCCGTACCAACCCGTTCTTTTTGCCAGTACCTCGTGAACTCTCGCCATCACCTCTGGAGACTCGTCGATAGCCCTATGGATTTTTTGTCGTCAGGACTCGGAATATTGTACCAAGAGCAGCGCGGACACCTACATTTGGTACTCCTCCGGCTTGGCTCTCTCGCCGCGGCCTCTTCGTCCTGCTCCCTCTGCTCCTGTCGGTTTTTCTTCTTCCGTTGCCCGCCGCCGCAATCTCCTGCTGCTCCCCCTCGATCAGCTCGTTGATACAGCGCAACTCATCCTCCGACGCCTCGCTGAACAACCTATCCACCACACGTGTCCGCATGTTCATGCGCTCAGCCTGCGCCGCTTTCATGCGCGCGTTTTTCTTCCTCAGTCTCATCAGCCAAGTCGGCCAACGAGGCAACCCTATGCGCCTCGTTCACCTCGAAGAAACCCTCGACGTCCAGCGCGTCGTCAACGAGGGCCTTATTGCGTTTTTGAAACAACTCCCTCGGACGATGCGCTCGCCGACGAGGCAGTTTCTTTTTGAACATCTCGTTACCGAGCGAGTAGTCCGCCTTATTTTGTGCAACGGCAGGTTTATTGACTTTTTTCGAATGCCAGCGGAACCAGGTCTCCAATTGCTGAAAGATTACATGTAAGTCAGCGACATGCCGTCTTTGTAGAGGAAAAAAAAACGCGTCTAACCTGTTTCCTCTTCTCCAGAGCCTTCCCAGCGACAACCTCTTGCTCCG
>JARJCP010000271.1:0-37803 GCA_029281795.1 Mycena crocata | reverse complement strand
GACCGCCCAGTGCCAGGGGTCCTGCCTCAACTTTTCTTATGTTTCGCCAGATGTTTTGTCTACTGCACAGAATTCTAAGATTGGAAAGCCAGACATTTGTATGCTTAGACACCCAATTTCTGTGGCACCATACATCCTGAAAGAAAAGATATGAGGAAATCGACGTCAGCAGCCATCATTCTGAAAACAGAAGTGATTTGATCTTCATCAAGTATTTTGAGCAGAAGCATCGTCTCCCAGTGAATATTTTCTGCCGGTGCAGGTGGGAGGTAGTCTATTAATTACCGCGCCACCATATGAGGCGTCCTGTGTTATTATATAAGCATCCCTTTCGGGAAGGCACGTGCCAGGTGTCCTTGACGCGACTGAGTGCGCCTTGAGGCGTTGAGAGCGGTAAATAATTCTCCACCTTTTTTAACGAGTCTGGACTGAACCCTGTTAGCCACCTCAGCTTGAAACAAGTTTCTCCTGGCAATTCAGATCGAGAACCAGGACTTTAAAGAAACTCAGGGGTTCTGCATCCCAATTAGGCAAACATGTCCTGGAAATGTAACAAAGAAGCGGGAAAAAACGGAGAGAACAAATATCTTTACAAGCTCCTCTACAACTATCTATGGCTACGATTTGTATCAAATGGCGGCCAAAACGTGTAGAATTAGTGGTTTGTTTGGTTGTGCATTGCTGATTGTTACCTAATAAGATGGGACGCCGGTAATCAAGGCGCGGTAACTAACAGACTGTATATCAGGCGAGGCACGAGCAAGTGTTGATACTACAGCGTCTGTCTTGAAGAGAGTCTAGGTGGGAGGATTCATTTTTTTTGGAGAGGATATGAAATAATAATTCAATTGGAAACACCTGAAAAAAACGAGGTGGGAAGACCACCAAGTGCTTGTTTTAATGACATGGACCCCATAACTCGCCCTCCTTCCTAACACGGCAATACATGTCCGGGTATACCATCCCGACTTCCTCTTGACCTTTTGGCAATTGCGTATTCTAAAGGCTCTCTTCTCTCCTCTTTGGAATGACTTTTCCCTTTATGTCCTGGACTCTTGGAGGAACTGTTCAGTGGCCAAGATGTTGCCGACATGAGACCAATGAGACTTTGTGGCAAGATAGGGGTAGGCTCAAGGCTCGCTGGTTAGCATGCAAATCTGGCCTTTGATTTCTGGATCATGGGCATATAATCAGTCTGAATTCCTCGGCGTATGCTGGAGATCCTTGCACCAGGTTCATCCTGTACTTTTCTCCCTTCTGCTCCTATTGCTGTTCTCCCTTCCAACTCCCTTCCGCTCCTGACAGCGATTACTAGCCCCTTTCGACATTCCTTCAACTTCACTCAGTTCAAAATTCAATGCAACTGCAAGACATTATGCTGGAGTGTTTGAACACCTCTATATCTGGGAGACTGCCGGTATTTTGGCTTGAGGCTCCCTGATGCTTGCTGTTCATGTTTTAACAAAATTATTATGATAAGACCAACATTGTTCACTAGGAAGATAACAAAGTAAACTCGGCAAAGACCATTTATGATTCAGTCTTGCTGCACGACTCCTGAACAATACTGGCAGTCGGACTATGTAAAGCACTCATAGTGGCTGTTTATCGATGTGGCTGCTCGGTACCGCAATAATGGCTTCACCCAACCTTGCTGTACCTGGACTCATGAGTGCGCCTCGGCTGACGACCTTACTGGGCTCTATGATCGTTGTGCTAGGTCCAGGAACAATTTATGTGTGTTTCAAGCAACAAGTGCTATTCTGTACTGAGTATTCCGGAAGGCTTTTTCTGGCAAGTCTCTCCAGAGTTGAGTCGAAAACTAAGGAGTTATCCAAATTGCAGTATATTCCCCACAACTCGCCACACACCTCAATCAATCTCAACCATACACAATTGAATACCATTGGTCTTGCCACAAGTGGTGGGTCAAACTACTTTCCTTCCATATCGCTGCTGAAGAGCATAATATAGCCGGATCATACCTTTCTGGGCCATTCTGTGGCCGACTGATCGACATGCGAGGCCCCCGCATACTGTTCGCAATTGCCTTTATCTTTCTATCTTTTGGATACGCTGGCATCAGGCACTTCTACGATGCTGGCGTTCCTGCTGTCTCAAACCTCTCCGGCTCCAGCATGTCCCTCCTTCTTGTGTGCAGCTTCATCACCGGTGCGGGGGGAAAGTGCGGATTTGCGGCCTCAGTAAACGCTACTGCAAAATCTTTTCCCGCAATTTTCCCGACACCGACAAGGTAGTGGGTCCCTGTGTCTCAATTTAACAGTACATCCACCACTCCATACTCAGCGTGCAACGACGATAGGGCTGGTTGCAGCTGGCTATGGTCCCTCGGCATTGGTTTTCACCATGCTCGCACAGCTTCTCTTCCCAGGCAACATCTCATCGTTGCTACTACTGCTCTTTTGTGGGACCACACTGATGGCCACCATTGGTTTCGTCTTTGTGTGTGCGGTACCGCTCCCTGCCGTTGGGCATAGGGTAGTGAGGAGTACATACAAGATTAGTAGCGTAGGTGGCTTCACCTCCAAATGCCTATTTCTGAGCTGAGCGACTATCGCTGGGTGAAGCAATTGATCGGCCATCACTCTTGCTATTTCTCAAAATTTGCACCAAGTCCCTCCTTCAACAGCATTTAGATACCTCAGCCCTGACACTAACCAACACTAACATTAACCAAAACCCTACCTCCAACCCTACCCACGCACCTAACCTCTAACCACCTCAAACCTTAACCAGCTGCTCCGCGGCAGGAGTACGGCAGAAACGGTGCCGCCATCACCTTTTGATTGCTCCGGATGATGAATAGGCGTTCGGGGGATCAATAGGCATACGGGCATCGGTCCAAACGCCTATGATACTAAAGTTGTTGTGCCTAGGTAGCGAACCAACCAACAAACCCCTCTGACGGAAACAATAGACAGACCCCACTGCTTGCTGAGGAAGTCGTATCCACCCCCATAGAAGAGTACGTGCCCTGGATGCAAGAATCATCAATGAACCAAGTTGCCTGACTGAAGTAACTTCAAGTAAGCAAGATGAGATCCAGGGGCCCGACATACATGGCCGCACACTTTTCTTGAGCACCGAATTTTGGCTGTTCGGTGTGATCTCTGCAATCTGTACGTTCTTTTTTCTGTGTTGAACTAATAAATTCAACTATTTTGCAGTGAGTGGGGCAGGCGTAATGTGTGAGTCGCTCTGGTTGCACATTTGGAGTTATCTGTCAACAATGTTGGCACAATGTCACAGCTGCTCAGTGCTATTGGCCAAAGAAGACACTGCGTGCGACGAGATCGAGGTCTCTCGATGGCAGGCCAAGCAGGTGTCTACTCTTTCGATACTGAATTTTTCTGGTCGTGTAGTGATCGGTATGTGACTCTATTTTCGAGGCACCAGAGCGTAGGTGACCCATGCACATAGGCCTCATATCTGACAACGGTAAAACCCGCTTTGGACTTCCGCGGTCTTATGCAATAGTCCCCATTTCGACACTGTTCTTCTGTTCACAGCTCCTTGTCACACAAACCACCAATATCGCGGACTTATGGAAAGCGAGCGCACTGGTCGGACTCTCTTTTGGCACCATGTTTGGACTTTTTTTCCCTATGATGGTGTTCGAATGATTTGGGTTATGTGTGTCCTCCTGTCTCCACAAATTCCCTTCTTCATTTTCTACCTCGGTGTTCTCCCCCACCTGACGGCACTAATCATTACCCTCATTTATAGCCCATTTATCCGAAAATTCGGGTCTTCTCATGCTCTGGTTGCTGGTGGGCGGAAACATATTTCCCATCGCCTTTGGACGGAATCTAGACGCACACACACCAGGTCATAGTACTGTCACTGCCGCGGGCACGACGGGGGCCCAGTGCCTCGAGGGGCACAATTGCTATGCCGCCACCTTCGGACTTACCGTGACTGCATGCTTCGCAGCTATTCTTCTCAGCAGGCTCCTCGCATGGCGCGATCGTCGAAAACTGACCACTACAAATCTGGCTTGCCGCCTGGGCACAGTTCGAGAAGAAATATGTTGAGATGGACGTTGCTGATTTGTCCTACTATGCGCGTAATTTTCTTAGAAATTTGCACTCTGTCCTCTTTATTTCCGGCTCTCTTGGATGAACATTCCTGTTTCTTTACAACGTGGAGTCGATCTTTGCATCATTGAACGTTCCGATCCAACCTTTCGTTGCAATTCTCTCATCAAATTCGAACTCCACCTTCTTGTTCACCTTCGCTCAACAGAGACAAAATCTGGGACGGAATTTGGCGATATCAATATAGAATGTAAAGCGACAAGACCATACCTTTCATTGTTGAGCCACTTAATATCTTTTTCATCCGCTCCTCTGTACCACTTGATAGCAGGAAGGTCCAGATCCCGTTGAAATGTTTTCCCTCCAAATTGCGCCGCCAAATTTTGAAGTTCCTCCGGCAAATTCCATGTTTCCACCCGCTCCACTTGATGTTGACGCGCAAACTCCATAATCTGGTTAAGGAGCTCTTGAAAGTGTTTTGGAGGCACTTGAAGGCGGATGAGAAGCAGTGTACGCGGTTGAGGTGGTTTCGCGATCACAGTCCACGATGCGAACACCTGCCTTTCTCCCCGTAGAACAACGCCCCATTTGCAGACTTTTGGCATCAAGCGATCCAGGAAAATATTTTGATTGTCCAGCTGATACGCCGCTACACCCTGGTTTGGCAGGAAACTGAAGGATACACCTTTGGTTTGGTTCCTGTTCATATGCTTTTTTGTCATGTCGGCGTCTCGATCCCAAAGGTCAGAAACACCTCTTTCATCCAACCACGTCCACCCTTCGACATTGGGAATCGCAGGTTGCACCTGCAGGACTTCCCATGCTGTTGTCGTGCATTCGCTTTTCTTGACTTCCCAGCCATCATCAGTCCCTCGCACTGGCCCACACTTGTGGTAGAAGTCTCCCACATCGCTCCACAAAGCCGAGAAGTGTCCATCGCCCGCACCCTGCACCCTTGGTGGGGGTGCACCCCATTGGGTAGGGAATCGGGTAGGCGGCAGCAGCTTCTCGTCCGCAATGACCCAATGTAAAAGGCGCATCATATGTTGGGCAAATCCATTGCCTCGGTGGAGTGGTGAAGTATATACGGTGGCAACACCATAACAGGTCACCGATTCGGGTTCAGAACCCTTGGAACTGTCCCGAACGAGGGAAATACGTCTGTATCTGCGATACAGACTTACTCAGATGACACGATGCGGCGAGAATGACTCAAGAGTGAAAACCCACGTTCTACAAGAGCACTTGAAATCGATGGTTTCTGGATCATCTCTGGGAGCCAGAACCCTAGAAACAAACGGTGAGAGGAAGGAGATACAACATGAAACTTACCAAGTGATCAGCTTTCCATTCAAAGCGCTCTCTCTCCGGCCCATGTTGGCGAAATGCAACATATGCTCATCCAGAGACTGCCCCTTTCCCCAGTGTTTAAACATTCTACGATGAACCTCCTGGATCTGCAGCGGAGTCGCCTGAAAGAGTGATAGGTCGCAGAAGTTGACCGCCATCGTTTCGTTGCAATTCAGCTTGAACACTCGCAGACTGCGGTAACACAAAATGGAAGCGGTTGTTTCGGTTAGTTGCCTACGAAGACTAGGTAAGTGGCTTATTGCTTTGGAGGTCCGATCCGAAATTCCCCATTTCGGCCGGTTCCGTACGCTGTTCCGTCGCCCAAATCCGTCAGCACTGGGATCGGGTAGACTGTTTTTCAGCCTCTTCCGTCCGCATACCGGATGATACCTGTGCACAGCGCAGCTCCGTCAGCACAAGCGATCGGACCTCAAAAACGGTCATTTCCGTCCGCATAATTACTCGTTTATTGTAATTAAAACAAGACAGTGCCATCAGACGTATCTACGAGTCATCTGGTATACGGTAAGTGTATTCAAGTGTCTAATTCGGATTCCGAGGCACTCGCATCGACATCGACATCCATTACCAGTTCCACCTGCTTTGACTTGGCCTTTTTTGAAAGGTCAAGGACACAGCCTTGCAGCACCTGCCGGCGCTCGTGCAAGCTTAGCAACAAAGAGAACGAGTCGGCGCAAAGGGTGAGGAGTGTGAGGGGATGTCCAGCGCTGGTAATCGCTTGCCGATCGATTCCGGTGAATGACGCCAGCGAGAACAAGAGATGGCTGCGAGGAATTTGGAGGTATGTTGGGCAGGCCAGTGTTGCGCACGACATCGAGGTGAACAAGGGTCCCCCGACCTGCTTATACACCAGAACGTAAACGCATGAGGGAGTACCCACACTGGTGGTCTGGGGAATCCAGTCGTGGTTCGTGTTCTTCGTATACATAGTTACCACTAATTATAAACCAATGAATTTGAGTGAACAAGTAGCATGATAAGTAGGGAGCAACTAACCTTCCCCAACAATGATCTCAGGTCGGGACGGTATGCCGCTGGGCTTCATAGCCGACACTAAATGGCCTGGCTTGAGAGGATTCAAGATCGTAATGTTGGCCGAGTGCATGTTGGGATGCAGGAATTGCAAGGGAGCGAACGCCGCTGCCCGTAGTTGCACAAATTTCTGCATTGTATCAATACCAAAGTAAGAGACATCATATTTCGACTCACGGAGGCTGCGACAGCCTGAACGGTTGCCTTGTTTTCAGCGCGTTTGGTAGCAGCTCCCGGGACTTCTGAACCTCCAAATGTGCCAGCGTGTCGGACATAGCGGTCAACACCCGTGGTTTTATTGAAGGTATCGGAGGCCGGGACAGCAGCAGCCAGGCGTTTCAGAAGGGACTCGCGTAAGGACGGGCCATCCTCCGTACCAGCATTCCGAGCAGCCATTACAGTCGATGACCGTCCGCGCTGGCGAACTGCTTTGGCCATCGATTTTGTCTGGTGGCGTAGTCGCTCTGCAACGAGCAGGTCTATGTCAAGTGCATTGTCGACGACGAGCGGCAGTGCAGAGTCAAACGGAAGGGGAAGCATCGGCTAGATGGTGGCAATTAGAACCATACCCGGAAGGTAAATTGAATGTACCTTTGCAACGACTTCAAGATGAGCTTCAATTTCGGCCCGCATTTCACCCACAGAGTCCTCAGTCGAGTCCGGGAGAGCGTCACTGGAAATACATGAGAATAAAAATCAAGTCAAAGGGGAAATACGTACATTGCAAGTGATTTGTCCAACGACTCGGCCGCCAGAGCCAGCTCGCAAGTCTCGAATGTTTCCTCGTCCTTCGATGACTTGAATGGCACCTTGTCGTAGAGAGCGAGAAGCTCTAGCAAAGTTTGCGGGGGTTTCGACTTAGGAATTGACCGGCCTTTGGGTTCTGCAAAAGTCGTCGAGAGCTTGGGATCCACATAACCTTTCAGCACTGCTTGAGCATCGATCCCGACAAGCTTGAGAAGCTGTTCAGCTTCCGCAAACGCATACTCCGAAGCATCAGCTAACTCTTGATCGGTGGGATACCGCATGAGCTCTGCTGTGTCCAGATCGTCAGCAGTGAAATATGTGTGGAGGTAACCGGCAGATGTTTGATTGGCCTGTTCGTCGGGGGATAGGTTAGCGAATGAGCCACGCATGAATGCACGTAGTTTGCGTTCAAAGTTGAGGACATCAGCGTAATTGAAGTCTTTTTTGAGCTGACGCAGCATCCCAAACAGATGCTCGCAGACCTCTGTCGAGTGAAGCCAAGGAAGAAGAGGGTAGGTGGGGAAGAAATTGCGATAGACAAGGATGAGGGAGAGGAGACCATCACAGATCGTGAGAAATATGTCGTACGACTCTCTGGAGATGAACTGAATACTCGCGCTATGGTCTGGATGGGCCATAATGTGAGATCGCCATGCCATGAGAAAGAAGCGTGCCCGAAGAACCATCTTGGCACGGTCACGATGGGGAATACTCCTGTTCTGCCATGCGTCGATGAGCTCTCCGAGCACAAACAGGTATATGGTAAGGCCAATTTGTTCAGGCCCCGAGTTGTTGAAAAGGAATCCAAGGGTTGCAGCAGAGAACAGACGCGCAGCTGCACGGTCATCCTGCTTGTCGACCTTCTCGACATCGGAAGTGAAAAGTGGCCCCAGAATATTGAATGCGAGGTTGCGGAGCATGGAAAAGACGATGGTGAAGAAACCGATGACAATGAGGCGGGCACCAGTCATGAGCTGATTACGGGCCGTCTTCAAGCCATGCTTTGAATCCTGGGTGATGATGGTAGGGTGGTAGCCGAAGTAAATCGGAATCTTGAGCACAATAGAACATCCAGGCTTTGAATTTGGAATGGCGTAGACACGGAAAGACGGGGCCTCCGCTGCAATAATGCGTTGTGCGGCTCGTTCCACCTCTGCACCATCAGACGAGAGGGAGACTGGATGAATGTTGTGCTCGTGCAGGAGGTTTGCAAGCTCGCGATGCATGTCGACGAGCTCCTCGGCCTTCGTTTTGGAGCCACGAGCAACGGCAGCGATAAGAATTGGAGGTATTTTTGGCAGCGGTATAGAAAGAAAGCTGCGATAGGGGCATTAGCCTTGAGAACAAATACTGTCAAACAATTAACTCCCATACCTTGTCCGCCTTCTGGAGCTGTGCTTTCTCGAATAAATCGTCCAGATCATCCTTCTCGGTAACCCGAATGACACCCTGTGTGGCCCCAAGGATAAGACAAACATCTTTGGACTCCGAGTGGATGGAGATAGCGGCTTCAAGCGCCGTATCATCCCAAGAGAGGGCGAGGGGCCCCTTGTACCCAAGTTTGTTCAAAAACTCGGCAGCCCTGCCCACGTTGAGAGCGGAGATACCTGGCCGGAAGCCTGGAACCTTGGAGCGAATGTTGCTTCATAAAAAATGTAAGTAATTGCACCAGCATTCAAGCAAGGAACTTACCGCATGCTGCGAACACCCCGTCCACCAAAGTGCTTCTGAAAAGTGAGGTAGGCTCGCGTCGAGATTGAAGCGAGGAGGTCGCAAAACTGGTCGAAGACTGCTTCGTACCGCATGTTCTTCAGAGACTTCCCTTTTTGGACACGGGACTGTTTTATGACTATCGCTTTGACCATTCCGGTGAGCGTATCGGACTGGTAGGTTCCATCGGCGCACCCCTGAGCAAACTTGAGGAAAGGGGATCGCCCATCGTCCTAATAGCAGCGATATTTTGTTAGAGATGACACCAAATATCACCGACATTGGTACTGACCAGCTCAACGAGTTCACGGACACCATAGAACTTCAGGTAGAGCTTCCCAAGTTCGGGGTCTTGATGTGCCTTTGGTACGAACTTCATTTTCAGCTCATCAGGCATCGGGCGGTGAATCGCAACTTGGAACGTGTGAAGCTTGAGGATCTTGCGACACGACGAGCAGGGTTCTGGTTCTTTACCGTCTGGTGTAGAAACATCACGAAGACAGTCAGCAGCAAAAATGGCGCCGACATTGCGTGCGACCTTCCATCTGTAGAGAGTGATCTCACGACGCTGGACCATTCTTTGGTCCGAGGGATCAAGATCGCGCCAGGTGATATTGTCGGAAAAGAGGTCTTTAATGATGCGGGCACGAGAAGGTGCACCTCCGCCAGGTGCAGTGGTCCGAGCCATATACTTGGCAATATCTTCATTCGACTCCCGTGTTAAACCAGGACATGGAAGGAGTCGTATTTTTGGCGGCGATACAAAGGGCAGTGTACGAGTACTGTCCCGAGCCGGCATCTTCTTGAACCCCATTGAGAACAGTGATCCTGTCGAGAGGCCAGCGTTCCTAGCTTTGGTGCATTTGGGCGTGGCACGATGCTCTGTCCATCGCCGTATGTCATACAGTGTGCGCATGATAACAGTCTGTGTGCAATAGGAACAGCGGACCGAGCGGACGTCGTTATCATCAAATTCAGCTTTGGGATCGTCCTCAAGGACTTTGGCGCGGAACGCGTTGAGGCGAGAAGGTCGGGGAACGAAATCAGCACTCTTGGCAGCTGCATTGGACTTTTTCTGCTGCGCCCAGGATGAGCCTGTTTTTGGCTCTGATTTTTTAGGACGACGGCGACGGCGTGAGTTGTGGGAGTCAGAATCGGAATCAGAAGTGGAATCGGAATCATCTTTGTCAGACTGATCGTAGTAGGTGGAATCCCGGCAGAATGCTTTCGGCTGAGGTGAGGGAAGCGGGATGTGGTCCGGAAAATCCGACTCAGAGTCCATGTCAACGTCGATGTTGTCCTCGACAGCCAGGTTTTGAGGTAGCTCCAAACAAAGATCGACGTCCTCAAGACCATGGACTTCCGGCTCGTCATCATCAAGGACAAGCAGATCTGCCGCTTCATCCATAGCGGCCTCGTCTGTTGCTGCGAAACTGGGGCTACTGAGATGAGAAAGGGAGAGATCGCCCTCGGATGATGGCTCCGGAGTAGTGGGTGCTGTGTGACGATCCATGGTGTCGAGACCCTGTTAAACAAATGAGTATAATTGCATCGAGCTGAAAAGTGCAGACATACAAGGTCCTCGTCCGCAAACGGCAAGGAAAGCCGAAGGAACC
Organism: Mycena crocata; assembly: GCA_029281795.1. Classification (NCBI taxonomy): domain Eukaryota; kingdom Fungi; phylum Basidiomycota; class Agaricomycetes; order Agaricales; family Mycenaceae; genus Mycena; species Mycena crocata. The sequence continues at coordinate 27,269 of JARJCP010000271.1, read as the reverse complement.
ACTCCATGCGGTGAGCTGCAGCATCTTCTGAGCTCCATGTTGCCCGCTCTGGCAGATCGTAACGTAGCAGAACTGCTGCAAGTATGCTGAGAACAATAATTCCGCATGAATGGTAATCTCGCTGCTCAGGAGAGGGGAAGTCGGGTTGAATGATAGTGAAGTCGGGATGATCGGCAGGAAGTAAGGCCTTGAGCCACCATCGTACAAGGGCCAATTCCTCCGTGGGCAAATTCCCTCGTAAGGAATCGGAATAGGCTATCGTTGTAGTGGCGAGATTGATCTTGAGTAGCGTCCAATGATTCCCGGATACATGTAACGGAAACCAGACGACGTTCACATGACCTTCGCGGATGGCCTTCTCAATCGGGGAGAACACGGCAGGGACGTATTCAGTGGAAGCAGCGCGGGCATTGCGTAGCGACTGGATAAAGAGACAGTTGAGAATCCGGAAGGAGCTCCCGGCCACACCGCCTGCCCGCTGTAATATATAGTCGACGCCGGCATTGATCATGTCGTCATTGAGCCATTCATTACTGAGGAAGAGAGCAAGATCTGCTGTGCTGAGATGCACCGCAGGACTCAATCCACCGACGATGGTATCCCAAGGAATATATGCAAAGGTGTCGAGGCAGTCTTGGGCGCGATCTACCAGAAGAGGGAAGCGGTCAAGCCAGGTGCAAGCGCGGACCCAATATGTGCGCTTCTTGACGTAGCTGTCAACGTCGAAAAGAAGGCTCTCGACCCAGAGCGGATAATGAGCGGATAGGTGGGGGAATTTGATAGAGGTTACACCCGAAAGCCATGCATTATTGAAAAACCTGCGCAGATCAGGCAAAAATGGCACGGCAGAAAAAATGGACTCCCGCCATGTCACATCAAACGATGAGGGAGTCACTGGTTCGTTTGTGAAGACAGCATGGCCATGTTTTGAGTCCGGCTCCGGAACGTCGAGCTGTAAGAGCTCGGTGACAGTAATTTTCGAGTCAGGCAGCATGGAGAGAGCTGCAGCATGTGGGACCCGCCGTGCTTTTGTACGAGCCTGCTTGACAGATTGGGGCAGATCATCGTTCCACTGCAGTCCAGCACCGACCCATGGCGTTAAATCGATGAGTGGTGAACGTGGAGAGCCGGAGTCGTCGTCGGAGTCAGAGACTTCCAAGACAGACGGGTCGGTATTTGCCAATTCTGGTTCGCCGTTGCCGCCGCCAGCGTAAGTAGCAAGGCGGGGTCGGCGACGTCGGCGGGGAGGGGGGCTGGTTCCGCGAGAGGTGACGCGAGAGGTGAATTTACGCTTGAGGGAAGGTTGTACTGCAGCTGCGCGAAGAGCCGCACGAGCAGCATTGATGATTTGCTCACGCCGCAGCTGGCCCTCTTCTGTGTCATCTTCTAGGGGTTCCAGCAGAGGCATAGGCATAAAATCTGTATCGCTGTCGGCATCGTCATTGCCGCCATCCTCGTCCGAGACAACGAGCAGGATGGGAGAGCTCGGGTGTATGGGGGTGGCAGTATCACAATCTGTCTGAGGCGGCATGCGACGACGAGAACCTGAGGTTGGCTGGCGCTGATAAGCAGGCTCGCGGCAGTATTTTGCCACTCTTTTGACGGGAAAACCATACTTTGCAGCACGGTCCACTCTCAAATGGGAGATGTGCGTGCGGTGGTACCGTAGAGGCGGATTGAGAATTCGATGGACTGGAAAGAGTTTTGGATAGAAAAGATGGACTAGAGACGATTTAGAACGTGTGAGATATATGTATTGAACCCCGCACCGATGCAGAGAAACAAGGGAATAAGTTCGCTAATATATACCACGAGAGCGGCGGTAACTGTGCTGGTATCGACCGCGGAATTGAGTGCGATGAGCCGGATAGCTTGAAAAAACCGGGAGTCCAATGCGAGGGCCAGAAGAGTCGAGAGGGCACAAATGAAAAGGCATACGAGAGGCTGGTAATGGTTCCGATGGGCGATTGTCTGAGTTGTAGATGGCTTGAGGGAGGGTCTATGAAGACGATAGTCTAGAAGACTGTTTTAGAAGGCTCTTCGCCAACCAGAACACGTAAAAAAAACTACCTTTCTTGCGCATTTTGTTGGGGTAACTTCGAAAGGAAGGGTTGGGTGTTTGTGTGGACGAAGGCAAAAAAAGATGGGCAAAATTTGTACCAGGCACAAATTGGCTCCAAGTACTAGGGTTGGCCACGGCATTGGTCGGCACGGTAGCCAAGGCCATATAATCACAGAGCCTAGCATATTGGTTGTTGTCTCACTTTGATTCGGCAGCATTGAAGCAGGGTCGTACCTTCACCATCATTTTGTTGCGGAGTTGGGCAAGGGGGAATCAACATCAAAATAAAAAATATAGGGTGGGAGGGGGGGGGGTCTAGAAAAAGGGCTTAAAAAACTTTTTTACCTACTTTTTGAATTAGTTTAAAATGGTCTCTGAATGCTTTAACAATGCTTAAAAATGTTCCTCTGACTTACACACACTCTTTTGAGAGTCATTCACGGATATTGATCGGAATTCCCTAATCGGGACTCAATCACTGCCATTGTGCCTGTAAGCAAATTGACATCACCCTCCCTTCCCTCAGTTAAATATGTGTTGTATGAATACTCAAAGCTCTGGGGTAATTTTTGGCTTCCCTGACTATATTTGAGGTAGGAATTCTGCTGGAGACAAGACAAATGATGCTGACTCAGATATATAACATGAACAAATAAATGATGGCCGGGCCAGCCGTGGGAAACTCCTTCCTCATATAGGCGGACGGGGGGGAGGGGGGTCCAGGATTTGGCCTTAAAAAACTTTCCGACCCTATATATAAAATTCGAAAGTTGATTCCCCCTTGGAGTTGGGAAAGGCCGAAATTTATTGCCCTGGACGCGTCAGATGTAAGGTAAGACCAGCTAAGATGATAACTAGCATCGAGAAGTCATTAGAAAACATGGCGCTCGACTTGCGCTCGACGTGTGTGTGGTTGAAGGAAGAGAAACGTGAGTCACATTGTGTGACCTTCCTTTTTGGTGTTAACCCAATAACTTTCGGGGGAGACTTAAGAAGTGCCTGAAAAGAATATCAAAGAGTATATACGGCTACATGATGTGATTTAAAGCGGATTCACGAACGGCGAGCTCAAAATGAGCCCGCAGCGGAGGTGTTTTTGCAACGTATAAATAGAGACAAAGTGGGTTATGGCCGACGCGTCAAATATTAGATAGTGTAGATATTCGTGTTCAGATTACAGACAGAATCAAATCGACTACGAAAGAGGGTATTCAGCGCGTCCTCTGAGAATCAAAGACGCGATAGGTGAAAATTGAAACGGGAGCACATGAGCGCGCTGGTCCGTCCGCATTTGGATCGGACACCGAAGGCCGAGACCCACTTCCGTCAGCGCTTTGGATGAGACATCAGCACCTTTGCCGCCCAAAATCGTCCGCATACGGATGATACATTTGACCGTTTTTCGGGGCATTTCCGTCCGCATCTGGATCGGACCTCCAAAGCAATAAGCCACTTACCTTGCTTTTCTTCTTGAAGTTCTTCTCCATCCCCGTCTGAGGTTTTTTTCCCGCCTGTCCGTCCGTCAAGCATTATGAACTTGCCGTTCTCGCCATTGATGTCACTTGACTGCGCCTGGGCAGCCTGCCTCGATTGCCATGGCCCGTCCCTGTCAGACGCAAGCCATACGATGTATAAACGCACCCTGGTATCTCTTGCAGTTCTGTGTTCGGCGACTACCCTCTTGCTTGCTATTTGAGGCGGTCCACGATGCGCCGTAAATGTCTCGGAGCCATTGAAAGTGCTTAAGAGTCTGACTTTTGCACCCGTCCTAAGTATGCTCTGGAAAATCTTAGGCTCGAGACTTAGCAAGGTTTGACCACCGAAAGGAATCGGATCGTAAGCCCCCCTTTACCTGTTTCGAGCAGATTTTCTCCGTGTACAGAAATGAAAATGCGAGTTATTGAAGGTTCTCCATTTCTTGCGCACACATGTCTCTGGATGCACGACCGACTCCGATCGGTACCCGGATTTAAATCTAAAAAATGTCGACCACAAAACTCACGCGAAGAAAGTGAGTCAGTTCGACGGGACGAGCGAGAGAGCATTTTGGCCCAACTTGCACTACTTTTGTTCGAAACAATTTCGAAATTAGAAATTCTTTCTATGTACCCTAACCCCGTTCCTGACCACAAGATGTGTTTGATCTCCGTGCCAAGCTGATAGGCCGTGGCCTGCCGGAGCCGAGTATGTACCCTTTTCAACTGTAGATGTCTTATGATGTAGTTCCCCACATGTCTGCGTGGCTTCATTGCGAGTTCTCCAAACTGGCCTCTGCGCCACTGGCGTCCGGGTCGAGTTCTCCTCCATCTTCAAGTTCCGTCGCTGCTGCCCCGGAACTGCACGAGCTATGCACGGAAAAGACGAATCCAGCGACAGAGGACATTGACACGCTCAGCACCCTCGAAATGTGTCGCCTCATCAACGCGCAGGACGCCTTGGTCGCCTCAGCCGTCGCAGACGTCACCCCAATCATCTCGGAGGTGATCGACGAGATTTTTGAGCGTATGAGCGACGGCGGGCGGTTATTGTATATGGGTGCCGGTTCCAGTGGACGGTGTGTTTTCCCCGCAAACCTCCCCCGTCTTCTGAACGTCTTCATTTCGTAGTCTTGGTGTCCTGGATTTGTCCGACATCCCGCCATCATACAATGCCGACCCGATGAGGTACATCGCCCTCAGCGCGGGCGGCGATGTCACATTGCGCACCGCACGGCCATCTGTAGAGGACTCGCGTGCTGCAGGCGCCGCAGATTTCGCGTCGCTTCTCCCCACCGCGCAAGACATTCTCATTGGTATCAGCGCCTCTGGGCGAACACCATATGTCCTTGGAGCGCTGCATAGTGCGCGTGCACACGGTCTACTGACCGTGGGGCTCGTCTGCACACGGCCGAGCGCCGTCCTCCTCGAAGACCAATGCACTTATGTGATTGACCCACTGGTTGGCCCGGAGGTGATATCTGGTTCAACGCGCATGAAGGCTGGCACAGCAACGAAAATGGTATGTGAATGAAAATATGAAAGCATGTGTGCACGCTGAGTCCGGACTCTCCTAGATTCTGAATATGATATCCACAGCAGTTCAGGTCAAGCTTGGGAACACGTACGGGAACTTGGTACGATGCGCCATCCTCCTCGTCCACTTCTGGGGGTGCTGATATCGATGTCCAGATGTTCGACGTCCATCCTGCAAACGTCAAGTTCACAGCCCGCGCCCGCAGTATCATTCGTAACATTGCGGGGGCCCGCGCCGAGTCATACTCAGGTTGGCTTACTGTGATGGTCCTTCCTTCAATATTGATTCCATGTAGACGACGAGCTTGACGGTGTCATCGCGCGTTGCGGCGGTTCTGTGAAGCTTGCCATTGTGGTTGTCGCCTCTGGTTGGGGTGTGCCCCTCTGTGTTGACGCTCTTGAGCGCCGCGGCGGCTCGCTGCGTAGCGTCCTAGAGGACGTGCGGTATGAGACTGTTGTGCGGGTGTTTGTTTGAGGAGGTTGTCCGAACGGTGGGTTTGGACGCCGTTTCCGCCCTATTTCGGCGCTTTCGCTGTCGTCAGCTCATCGTTGTCTTTGTTTCTAGATTTTTGGACCAGTACCAGTACCTATGTAGATAATATAATGTTTACCTTTGAGCAGAAAGGGAGCAAAAGCAGACAGCCGACACTGCATACCTACGTGATCGTGGAAGCTCAATGCGCGCGGCTCGTGCGAGCCACTACAACAACAACAACAACAAAAGTGAGTGCGTAGTTTGTGGATTTGTCTGCGTTTCTAACGATTTAATAGTTTCTAACGATTTAATAGTTTCCTCTTGCAGACGCAGGGTTCTGTTTGGAGCTTTAATAGTACCTCTATATCGAGCTGTCCACTATTGCCGCTTCAAGGACCTACCCAAATCGGTCAAACTAGCTCTTGGTCGGTTCCTACGAGCGCCGAGAACCTGGTTCCGCATGTGCTATCAGGAATCGTGATTGTAAGAGAAGGTTGAAGCTCTGGGTTGGATCTCCATTGGAGTAAGCTTTGAATGCCAAAGTCGGATGTTTGGAGGAGTTCTGCCCAAATCGGAACCGAAGAGGGTCCGCCTTGATCGGGCGTTATATGAACCTTTACTTCCCGTCAGGCCCTACAGAACTTCCGGAACGCAATAAACTTCTCATGTAGGCTCTATCATTGGTCGATTCGTCTCTCGCTCTCAACTATCCGCAATCATATCAGGCTCCGCCGCCCATATGTCCTTTCGGTCCTCATTTTTGCGAGCACATTGGCTGCGATACTCGTTCTGACCATGCCGACCGCTTACACCTCGGTATTTGAGCAGATCCAGCGCCAGCCGTGCCTATCTGTCCCTGGACAAACACCTTTGCAAGTTCAAGAGACAATCACAAAGTTGCGTACATCTGTGAACATCCGGCCGAAGGACTGGATTAGCCACAACGAACTTGCGATGCAAGCTCTATTTCAGTGCTTGGAAATTTCACATTGCGGCCAGAACCAGACCAAGGGTGGGTCCTTCCGGCCTCTTACTTTCCTCTGCATCGCCCAACCTCGTTATGGAAGTGGTACTGCTAGGGTACGGCGCGTTCCTCAACGAAATCGAAGAATCGCATGAAGGTGGAGAAGTGATATGGTCGCGGTCAACTGTGGGTGTCTTCAGTTGTATTCGAGCCGGAAGGATCCTAACCATTTCGAAGGTCAGAGCACTTAAAAACTTGGGGTACACCTACATCTATACCCCCAATAACGAGCGGACGCTGCAGCTTTATCATGTCTTTCGTGGCTTCATCAAGGCGATATTTCTCGAGGAGCAAGAGACTAATGCATGCTTCAATGACCCGAAATGTATATTATCATCGAGCAATCCGAGTGGAATACCGGTGTGGAAGATATTTTCGATGAACTGGTGGACGGGTGCAGTCGGTAAGACTCGGAACCTTTGTTCATTCTCGCACTCATTACATTTTTCTTTCTAGGACCACTGAAAAACAAATGGACGTTAAACCCTGAAGACGTGAGTTTGACTTCTTTTTTTTGAAAAATTGCCCTGCTCAGCGAACACTCAGTATCGGCTAGAAGGGAAAGGATATGCCCCGAACAATTATCTCGGATACAGTGTCGAGCCCGGGTGCTCAACGCGCCCATTCGTCCCTCATACCGAGCGGAAACGCCAGGCGTACGTGTTGGCCAAGGAGATGCATTATTTCAGTCCCGAGATCCGAGCTTGGGACCCCGATTTTTACGAAAGGGCGCACGAGGCCGCAGATATCGATTTTGTCTCCGGCGTTCGTGGAGCTCCTACGGCAGATTTCCCTTCCAGCCTGACAAATCTCGGATACATGACGCCCAGCGCATTTTATGATCAGTTGTCCCATTCCTTGGTCCTCGTTGGCGTTGGATTTCCCCTCGCGTAGGTTGCATAATTTCCACAACCTCCGTAAATGAACAAGCCTGAATAGATCTCCGACACCCTATGATTCACTTTATTTTGGAGTTCCGTTTTTAAACCCTATGTAAAATTCACTCTTGTGTGTCGATCTGATTCCACTCACGCGTCTTTTAGTTTACAGTGGGATGCTGCAGACCCTTCAAATCGCGACAAATGGTCCGTACAACACGGTATGGAGTTTATCTACATATTTCTTTAAGTTCCGCATCTACATTTGTTTCGTTTACAGGCATGATCAAACATCTCGACCCGCCATACGTCTATCACGTATTTAAGGGAGACGGGGATGGTTTTGTGAAGGCTATTCAGGAAGCCGTGGCGCATCCCATTGAAAGGTGGGCCTCAGTCGGTTAAAGAAGTCTTCAATGCTGAGATAGACCAGCTATGTGTTGGACCGGATGAGGATGCACGCTGTGGAACAACGGCTTGGGAATATCCTCGGCACCGACTGGGAAAATGAATTCACACTACTATCATCGCCCTAAATGGTTTTCATTGTAACAACGACGTTAAGTGGCCAAGAGATAATTGATCACTTGCGGCAAGGATGTGGGCGCATATGTAAGTACCAAACGGGCAGTGCTCGGCGCTCGCGGCGCTTCGGGTTTGCCGTTTGCCGTTTCGGCACGGGACAACTTTCAATAACTCCGTCTCAAACCTGAACACAGCAACTCTCCAGCACACTACTCCTCGAACATATGTGGTACACCTCCTGGTTACTAATGAAATGGCTCTGAAAGTGACTCACGAAGACTCCGTTGTTGTAAGTTCAAAATGATGCACGAATGATGCACGGCCCACGGCCAGTACATTGCCGGCAGCCGGCGACTCGCGGTTCGGGTCAGCTTAACCGCACCGCTTAGTAGATGTTCGGCGTTTAAAAAGCTCTTCCTCACGGCACTATTACCTTCGGTCCATACTCTCCCTGAAACATAACGGTGGGTGTCAGGGACGTTCGAGGTCTCTGCCGTTGGTTTACCGATCGATCAGCTGGGTGCACTTAATGGCACTTAAACACAGCCACTGATTGCACTTAATCGGCGGCTTATGTCTGAGCTCCCTGGGCAACTAGAAATAAAGGAAATAATTGGGCATACTCTTTGAGTGGGGAACATATCAGAAGTAAAAAAAAAATCAGGGTAGTCCACTCGGATGTTCCCATAGATGAACCGAAAGTTCCTCTGCCAAAGTTAAGTGCACTGATGTGACTATCACGTCACACTTAAGTGCAATCCACGCAGTTCCTACGACCAGTCAGTGCTAGTGTGGCTCCCTTGCCACGAAACTCGGGAGAACTACCCGGAACAACATAACGATTCGAACGCACCGCCAAGAACGCGCGAATTCACGCTTTTTGCCCGTCCACAAGCCCGAATTACATCTTTACCTACATTGCCAAAATGGACCAGCCCCGAAAGCGTGGCCGCCCCAAGGGAAGCAAGGATCGCCCCCGCCCCCCTGGTGCACCCAGGCGAGGCCGTCCCCCAAATCAGCCAGATGTTCTTGAGACGCGTACGACATCATTTCTATATGTATACCCACGGCAGCACATCTGATCTCCATTCCTTGCCAATTATAGCCCCTTCTTCCTCGAACTTTCACACTCTGCCTGCCGGGTTTGATGCAGACGATGAATACGACTTTGATGATGACGGAAATATCGATGCAGATGCATGGGAGGCTCTTGATAAGGATATACAGACCGTATACGGTTCCAGTGCGTCGATCTCATTTAATTGTCTACAACATGTGGTTGATTTCTTCCCAATCCCAGTCCGTGTTCAGACTCCGGAGCCACCCCAGAACACTCCGACTTATCCTCAGCTCCTCGCTGCAGCCCAAAAGTCACAAACACGTAGGTTAAAGCTGCGAGAGTGGACTGTGCACCATTAATGCCTTGTAGGCCCATTCTTCACCCAAAGTGCTAACTTCTCGCCTGAGGGAGGAAACGAATCGGAATCCGACCTGGAATCTCAGGATGAGGGCGACGAAAACCCTGAGAATGATGAATCTGCATCAGGGAATAGTTCGTATAGTTTCACTGCCAGTGCGTGTGATTGTTTGCTTACAATAAAATATCTATCCCAGCGTGGTTCCGGAAGCCAGACTACATGCCTGACTGGCTCTACCGCTATTTCCACAGAGTTATTCGGCCGCTGATAACACAGAAGGACCGCGGGCATCTTCTCCCTCCCGCTGGATTCACTGGCGACGTCTCGAAGTACAAATTTGATCCTTATCTGATGTTCCGCCTCCGAATATTTCTGTGGCTTCCTCATTTCTTCGTCGATCAGTTGAACTGTCCTAACTGTGGAGGAAAACTGGAGAAAAACGGTGCTCTGACCCCCCGCCGAATCATCGATACCGACAGCAATTTTTATATTGTTTCATGGGCATATTACTGCCGCTCCAACCCCAACTGTCGAAAACATTTCCATGGCTGGAGTCAGAAGCTTATCGAGTCGCTTCCTCGGTACCTGCAGCTTGCCTTCCCCGCAATCCTCTCTCGAAAATCTGGTGTCTCCCGAAATGTTATGAACCAGTTGCGCATTGGAAATCAACACAAAATGGGGCCGAGTGGTGTCCGCTCATTACTTCTAGAGTTGCACACGCTCCGCTTTAGTATTCTGCAGGCCCAGTACCTCGAAGCCGTCTTTGAGATGGTCCGCGGCAGGCAGGACGGAAAAACGGGTGAATTCCAATCCAGGCTCGACTCCTTTCTTACCGAAAGAATCCCTCCTTTCGGTGATTTTGGTGACCGTAACGGCTATGCCGGCTTTGTCCCCAGCGAACGATATCTATCGAGCATGTTGAACAAGGCAATCGAACTCGATGAGCCGCATGCAGATCAACATACAGCGTGCCAACGGGTAGACCATCTGACTGTGGACGATAACCATAAGGTGCGGTATCTCACTTGGGTATTTGAATACGGCTCATTGGTAGTATCAGATAAACAAACATATTGCGACTGTGGATGGCCAACCAATTTTTGGAGCGCTCTGGACATGCATGAACTCTCGTGGAATACGTGCACAAGCGCTGACACTCACCAAGAGTCACGAGGAACGCATTGGGCCTCTCAAGTCCATCGCGAAGTCAGTGAAATTGTATGGCTTTCATGACCCGCTGGTAGTATTTACGGATGATCCGCTCAAGGTAGGCACATTCCGAAATCAGTGTTCGAAATCAGTTCCTGAGTCAATCCTAGGACAAACGATTAATTTACGAGGCGTTCCCATCTCTAGCACGAAATCTAGCTCCACCTGTATCCTCAAACGGGTTAGCATCGCTCGAAATCCCCTCTACCATTCAAATTCGAGTTCTCCCCTCGGACACATTGACAGACCAAGTTTTTTCAACATATCTTGCCTCGCTGGATGTTGATCCAACTGCTCATCTCTGTGTGAGTCTTGATGCCGAATGGAATACCTCTCGCACAGTGGGTGTGTCAATACTCCAAATCGCTCCGCATTCAGATAATGTAATCTACATCGTTCCGGTTCGTGCTTCTTTCGTACCTTGTCATTACGCCGTCTGAAAATTGGCAAGGTTCACCGCTTCAAAACCCTTCCAACCTCCCTTCTTCGTGTTCTCATATCCGACCGCGTGTTCAAAATTGGGTCATGCGTCAAAGCTGATCTTACGCGTTTACAAAAGCAATTCTCTCAATTGAGAGACCAGACATCCTTCAACGTCATCGATCTCAAAGAATATGCCATTCAGCGCGGGGTTATTGGGCGAAAAGATGCAGGAGGATTGGATACATTAGTTGAGAAAGTTCTCGGAAGATCCCTCTCCAAGGATCCTTCAGTTCGGAGGAGCGATGGATGGGAGGCAAAAACCTTCATCCTGACTTTCTCCAGTATGCGGCACTCGACGCTTTCGCATCGCGGAGGATTTTCGAAGCAGTGACACGAATTGCTCCTCTGGACCATGTGCAGCATGACACCACTCCAGGAACCCGTGTCGCTCTTCTTGTACAAGAGGGCGGTGAAGTTGCAGCATACGGAAAAATCTCAGCTGTTCAAACACCCTCATTCCAAGGTGTACGAGTCGCTGTTCCAAGTAAAAGCCGGGTTATCATCGACATCCACGACCTGTGCTTGCCCACGGCAGCAGCTGTTTTACATCTTCTGCCAAAAGACACCAACTCGGCGCGACGTACGAAGGCAGGCGTGTATTCGCTCGGCCAATTGCAACAATCATCGCTGGACTCCGCTAGCGGGTTCAGTGTGGTGAGCCCCATATCCTTGCTACAGTTTGACCGTCGGAATCCTTCCGAGGTAAGCATATCAAACTCCATTCTTTGCGGATAATGATATTTTCCAAGAGAGAAAACCTAATGAGTCTGTCGGAGCATTTAACACCCACCTCCACTCATGAAGTCAATGCACCTCCGTCTGTGGCCCTGAGCGCACCATCCAATCATCCCGATGCCACATCCGCTGAAAGCGACCCGGAGTCAAGCTCAGAAGGAATGCAGACTGAACAGCATACAAACGACTCGGAAGATGTCCACATCGAAATGTTAAAAGCACATGCAACTGTGGTTCAAGGCAAGCATTATTGAACTTGTACGCACACTTCTCACTAATATTAAATGCAGGCAAACGAAAAGAGGTCCACGAGTCGACGTCAGACTTGTCACTGAACTCGAACTCAGATGCTGAAAATGAGATACTGGTAACATTGCACAAAATCGTTAACCTCCCAGTTGAATCGGAGGCTGAACTGACACGGCTCAAGAAGGATATCTTTCATGCTTTTCAAATGCTAACGCTGAATCCTCACAGCCTGCGTGCCCAGTTCAGCAGAGCATTACGCGACCATCTGCTGCGCTGGGATCCGGTTGCACGACAGGCTGTTGATGAGGTTTGCCGAAAGTCTTTTGGCATCACTTTCGAGATCATGCTCTCGAGACACCCCGACTACATCAAGCGCCGTGTACCTCGATATGTACCCCCGCCCCGGGTCATCGTACCGGCCCTGGAGCATATTTTCAATTCTTACGGTAATGCGATGGATGCTCAGTCCGGATTTCCGCTGTTCAAGAAGAAAAATTGGGAGAAGGCGCACGCTGTTCTCGATCTCGCCAGACAAGGATATCTTTCTGATCTTCAGGGGGTACCCATGTACGAGAAGGCTGGGATCGACAAGGATGGACTGCAAAAGTGGAAAAGTGAACGAGGAACAAGTAAACTTGAAGGCGGTCCACACGGTGATATATATCGTAAATTTGGAGCTCTGAACGGTTCGTTTTCAACCGTGCCATGTCAAGTTATAGCTAATTTGTTCGCGGAATTTAGCTGGTCCGCGGCTCGCCGTGAACTCTCTTACGGATCATCGTACCCATTATAATCTTCAGGTATAATGTTCGACACCAGTGTGGGAGACATATTAATTATTCAAATCAGGCCAACGCGAAGCATGTTCACAACGTTGACTGGGACTATCACCACTCCCTACCGCTCATCAACCGGATATCATTTTTGCTGAACTACCTATCTGGAATTGTCAAAGGAGCCGAATCGTACTCCGAGTGGTTAAATGCAGATTTGTATGAACAAACTACAGAGAGGTTTGGTATCTGCCCAGGTCCCGGTTCGTTTCTCTCTCCTTGCTGTTACCTTCAGCACTTTGACGTAATCGCTAGAATCGCTCCGTCTCCGGCTTCAAATGGAGCCATATAACGAGGAAACAGCAGACCGCTTCAAGATGAAGCAAGGAAGTGTAGATTGGCTTCGACGTCGGCAGGGAGTTGCTCTGCCTATCCTTCCACCCTCGACCCGCGAAGCACGCGAATTCTTCTTCCAAAAAATGCGGGTATTTGCCACGACTGCGGCCCAAGATGGGAAACAGACAGTTGACTATACAGAATTTGCGCGGGAATGGAACAGGACCGCGGACGGGAAAACCCGTTACTATATCACCACGGAGGTCCTTATTGCGTACGCCAAAACCTGGCACAAAAACAACAACACTCGCGCGTCGCAGGAACTTATCTCAAAACAGCTCCAAGTGGTTTCGCAAACTCGCGATATATTTGCAGCTCCAGATCAACCATTCCCAAGTTTTCTTACTGGATCTGCCGAGTCGGTTGAGCCTTCAACTGGTGTACGAGATGTGTCGGAGTGGGGCAGTGTTCCCGACTCGCTATCGACTGCTCTCGCAGTCTCGCGGCCCCGAGATATATTCGAGAAGGAACCGAATTCTTGGAAAAATCATCCTGGACCGTCGACTTCGGCTGCAGCTACGCAACACAGTTCAGATTACGGTTTGGGGATTTCTTTTTCGAGAGCCCGAGGCTTTGAGCATGCCATTGGGAGGGCCGATCAAAATTACTCCGTGACGCAACCTGTACCCTCAACTTCAAGTTCAACTGCGACTACGGGATATGGCCTGATCCAGGAGTACGAACATTCTTTTGATACACACCAAGGCTTCAATTCCGACATCGAGATGGCCAGTCCCAATCCGTCAGTAATATCACTCCTTGAACTATGAATGTTAAGTTGAACATTTGTACAGGTTCGACAATCTGCCATCCCAGGTTCACCAACCCGCACCCAATATGTATGTGATCTCCGTCGCTGTTACCGTGAATACTAAATCTGAATTCAACTAGCTCCAACTTACCGCCGGTCTTTGGGCCAACGGGGAATGCGAGTCATCGTAGAAGGGCCCGTCCCAATCGCGTACGTGACACGCCGAGGACATGCCGCCGCTGCGAAAGAGAAGACTGCCCCGGGACCGGTGGTATCCTGCAAGTGTAATCTGCAAGGCCGCCTGGCGTAACGCGTACGCAGTCTCCCCTTCCAATTGCGGCCCCTCCTCCAGCTGCCGCCGTCCAATCTGTTCCCGCCACCAGCCCGCACGCCAACCCATAAACTCCAAGATCCGGCGCATTTCCTCTTCTAGCAAATCCACCTCCTCGCCCCACCGCATACACCGCGCCCGCGCCCGCGCCCACTCGATCCGGACAGCTACGGGTGCACATCAGTCATAGCTCATCCCATCTTGTATGCGGTGCACGTACCTTCGTTCATTGCGACACTGCTCCCCGGCTCACTAGCGTCGCTCTTGACGATCCAAATCCAAGACATCGGCCGCTCCTTCCTCTGTATCCTCGCCCTCTTGGCCTTCGATTTCCCGCGCTTCTTCTGTCTTTCCGGGTCGCTAAACGTCGCGCGCGGCAATCCCCTCACGTCATCCGCCTTCAGCTCCTGCAGCGCCGATTTCCACTCGTCTTTCTTCAAAACCCGTCCCAGCGTCACCAATGCTCTGCGCGCGACTCGATACTGCTCCGCCGCACGATTGATCCGGTCGTTCAGCGCCGCGATCTTGTCTTGTGACCGTGTATTCGCCTTGACGCCGCGTGCATGCGTGTCCTTCAGCTTGTACATGTGCGTGCGTACGAGGAGCAGGCGCCGGACCTCGTCCAAGCTTTCGTGTGCCTGGGCAACGCGCAAGGAGTACTCGTATCCCAGCACCTCATTCGGGCACGTTAGCTCCATTGTCGCCGAGGCCTTCGCCATGGCGGATGGAAGCCACAGCGCAATCTCCGACACGTTCACCCCCGGAACAGGCTCCGACTCGGCGGCAAGCGCTCGGGCTTGGTCTTCCTCTTCGCGTATCGCCTGCAGACGCGGATAAAACTTCTGCTGCACGTCCATCCATCCTACGATCTTCCTGCGCAATTTGCTCGTGCGCTCGACCATGGCCCGTCGCTGATCGTCCGTCGGATGCAAACCTGTAGCCGCGACATCGGATCCCACCACTCGTCTGTCCGCGATCGTCAGCGCCTCGTAAATAGCCTGTCAAGACACTTACTGCTGGTCCTCGAGCTGGAGCCCCACGGCTATGAGCTCCGTGATATGCATGTCGCTCCGCACCTCCCCACTCTGCATCGTCCCCTCCCTCTCCTTCTTCGCCGCGTCCTCTGCTAGCTGGAACCGCACCTGCGCGAGGTGGGAATCCTTGCGCACGGTCTCAAATGGATTCGGAGCCTCGACGTCCTCCTCCCACGCCTCCGCCATCGCCGTCCACTCCTCCACAGGCTCCGACCCCAGCGAGTCGTCCAGATCCTGCAACGCCACCTTCGTCTTCACCATCTCTGGAACGGCGTTCCTGATCTTTCTGAGCATCGCGAAACCTAGGAGAGTAGTGAGGCCCAGTACTCAGACTAGCGAAGTACCACTTACCGAACGCAATGATTTTCTTCCAATTTGAGTCGTTAAAATGGTCCTCTAGAGTGTCCCGCCTCGAACCAGGTCCCATCTCCTTCGTGCTCCGCGCGAGGGGGTTCGTGTTGGCCCATCCACGCTCAGGCGCTTCACCGTCCGTCCTTCCCACCCAGCGTGTCAGATTGAATGAGTACTTGAGATTGCAAGCCTCAATGTGTGCAGGCAGATGGAACTTCGGCACTAAGAACACCATATACTTGCCCACGCCGTCGATCATCAACGCCTCGTTCTGGTACATCCGCATCCGAGTCGCGATGTTGATGTGCCACTGGCACGCAATGTCGTAGGACACGAAAAACCGAACGAGCGTCGAGCCCGCGATGCTCATGAAGAACATGTAGTCCATGTTCATGTACCTATGCACAAACCTCAGTCCAAAGTCGAGACGACAGGGAGAAGAAGCCTTACCGTTCACCTAATTGGAGGTCCCCCACCGCATTCGGCCGCTTCATATTGTGGCGGGCACAGTCCACGGCCCCAATGCCCGACGAGGCCGTCCCGCGGGCCTCCCGATCGGGCTTATCAACGGCGTCGTGAGAGACGCAATGACTTCTCTGGATAAGGCGTTAGTGACATGTTCCAGTAAATGAAAATAAATTGTACCTCTTGCGTCCGGTGCCAGTTAGCCTTCACATGGTCCATGTAAGCCATCACCTCGCAAAAAAAACCCCATCCCTTGCACAGCCCTGGATCTTTCTCCTCCGTCGATACATCCTTTCGTTTCAGGCGAAAATTGGCATCCATCGCTAAAAACAAAGCATAAAGGAACCTGCAACACCTTAGCCTCAATCCATCGCGTATGACCCTCGACTTACTTTCGCTCGTGGGGCATATTCTCCCAGTCGGCTGGCAAGTTCTTGCCGGGCTGCGGGCAAGCAGGACAGAGCAGCGCCAGCTCCCCAGGCTTGGTGCTGTTTATGCCCGCGGGGTCGTGTCCACGCCCTGCTCGTTTCAGCATTTGAAGGTGCCGCCATTGTCTCGTCATTCTCAAAAACTCGCGATAGCGGCCCTGGTGGGACAAATATCAGTAATGCCGACTTCTTTAACGATTTGCGGCACATACCTTGATTGGTTTATAACGGCTGTTGTCCGTTTCGCGCGCAAGACTGTTAAAAAACTCGTAGGCCGCGCATTTCGACTCAAATGACATGAGATGGAATCGACGGAGCACTCTAAACGTGCACGCCGTCTTGGGGTTCGTCGTCGTAGCAGGATACAGCCCGGCGCGCAACAGCTGGGTCACCGGGTGTCCTCCAGCTCCACACCCGCAATAATCCAAGCCCACTTCGTGGATACCAGCGTTGTCGATGATGACGAAGTCATCACCCGCCGCGCTCAATGGCACCGCGCAACGACGCTCCGAGCCATGCCAGTGGCCGAGCTGAATGCGCACCCCCATCTTCTTCAAGAGGATGCGCTCGAACATTTCCCCTGTCCACCTCTGTAGTAGAATAGCATTAGCCAGTATACGGCGGATCTTGTGTTAAAAACTTACTTCGATCCGATGCAACGGGAGCTGCCGATGCCCATGGACCATGCAGTCTGCACACAGGAGTTGCCCACCGGCCATGCAATCTTTGCACCGATGGTCTCCCGCTTTTTCTCCACAGGCTGCACACTCTGGGTAAGCGCGGTGATCACCGCGACCTTCCCAGCGCAACAGCTCCGCTAGGACACTCGGAAGATGGTCCTCGGCCCACTGCGCCAATGGGTCGTCCTGCATCCAGCATTAGTATGTGTACCGCGAAATTGCCCAAGCCCACTCACCGAATCACGCAACGGCCGACCCTCATCGTCCTCCTCCCCAATCTCCTGGTCGTCCTCCAAGTTCCCATCGTACTCGCCATCGTAGACTGGCGCACGCTCCCTGCGCTCGAAGTAGACCTTGGGGGGCCGCACCTCATCACCATCCGCCACGCTGAAGAATTTCGCTGCATTGGACTTCGAGCCATCCTGCGCCACAGTCGTCTCCTCCACAAGGACCCTATGTGTCGGCAGTGAGCTGGCGCTTGATCCTGGCTCCGCAGCTTCAGGTTCTGGGGCGAGGTGGATAGTTGTGGCCTTGCGGCGCGAGCGTTTCGACATCGGCGGAAATAATTTAGGGGGAAAACAAAAGAGAGTCGGCGAGGGCATGAAAAAGAGCGGGGAGAGTATGGCGACGCGGTCAAAGCAGCAGAGACATGGCGGCGCGAAGGCTGGAGCCGTCAAGAGAGCAACGAGAGATGCAAATGGGTCAGAGCGCCATCATGATCAAACAGAAAATCGATCGAGTCACGGGACTACCATTTTAACATCAAATTCAATGCTTTCTGCGCAGCATACACGCAGAAATGCCTCCTCCATTCCACTTCCACCGGGTTGCAACCCCAATCGACAACCCTAGTCCTTGTCAAGTCGATATACGTCCAGGACCCAAGCTTCCCCCGCCAGATCAACCGAAGCCCGGTTTCAGAAACGCGTCGATTGTGAGTGTTCGATCTACTGTCGCTTAGATTCTAGATGTTGACGAACGCTTCAAATCAGCACTTTCAGCCTGCTGGGTGTCCTACTCAACTGTACCAGTCCCCGTGTTTCGACTACCTTGTTCCATCTCTTCTCAACACACATTTCTATCCGCTGCTCCTCACTGAAAACCTTGACCGCCGTGTTCTGTTCACGTTGCTGGAACTTCGACCCATCGAGTGGGACGTTCTTGTCGTAAGTTTCTTTTTCCATTCATGCTTTGTCTGTTAGTAACTTCCCTTTTTATAGGCTTGGTGCCAAGATTATCGCGAGCGAAACAAAAGCGAGTGTCTTCGGGATGCCGCCGCCGCCGCCGTAATGAGACAGGAGGTGAGTTTACTTCTTGTCATCATTCAGACGTCTCAACATCTCAACATCTAGGCTCTTCGTGAGCATCCCTGGCTGCTGGGTGATTATGAAGACGCCTGGCCGATCATGGTCGCATGGGAACGTACCTCCCCTCACCAGAAGTACTTCGTTTCTTACTCGGAGTGAAGCTCCTCGAAGCACTTTGGAACTTGCCTATGCCCGGTTCTCGACACAATCTGTCAATCACAATCTATAACTCGCTTGATCCTTATCCCCGGACAACGTTCTTTTTGTGTTACCACCATGCAATTCTTCCCTGCTTCATTCGCCCGCTCTTTCCGTATGTATGAATCGTATATACACCTTCCCAGTGACTCAAAATTTCTAGCCCATCGCATTTTCATCCACATTGATCATGACAAAGGCGAGCAACTGATCGGGGTCTGTCTCAGCTTTTTTCTGTGCGTGCCGAGTACCTCTTCTGTTCTTGTCTAACCTTTGCTCTAGGTCTGACGCCTCCTACGAACTGTACAAATCCATGGCTTCCGCGGTCAGCATCGACAACGAAATCCCACTCCTCATTCCCTACGACGAGAGCAACGATCAGAGCGACGATGATCTTCCGGAGCTAGAGGAGATTGCTCAGGAGCCGTGCTGTCGTCGCAGCGGCATCTGCTACCCACCTATTCGTTCAAAAATGTAGTGAAATTATGTCTAAATCACATCGTGTTTCAACTTAGTTATCATTCGGGCATAGAGTTTCGAGCAAGTCAAATCAAATTTTTGGTGCGTCTGTAAAAGTACATAGAGCGTATAGTCAAAGCGTTGTCAAAGCGTTGTCAAAGTGTAATCAAAGCATCGTCAAAGCGTAGTGTGAGATTTGTAGGTACGGGCATCATTCTTCGACGCTGCAGCCGACGTCCCCGCAGACAGAGCAGACAGGGCCAGAGGCGTCTGATTCTTCCTCTTCGTCGCTGTCTTCCTCGGCGTCGCCCGGGTCGATGCTGGCGCTGGCGCTATATTTTCCTGCGCCGTAAAATTCTTCAGCTCGGTCAAGCTGCTTGTCGAACTCGGCAGCCTCGTTGTCTTCCTCGTCGTCGCCCGGGTCGATGCTGGCGCTGGCGCTATATTTTCCTGCGCCGTAAAATTCTTCAGCTCGGTCGAGCTGCTTTTCGAACTCGGCAGCCTCGGCCTCGGCCTTCTCCCTCGACTTCATTTGGCGGTCATATCTTGCGCGGCATGTGCCGGTGTGGCCACAGACATAGTTCATATAGCGAGCTGCTTGGCCGATGCTGGTAAGCTTCTTGATGATGGCGATCCGGCATCCGCTAGAGGCCACAGCACTTTCTGCCGCAGAACTGTAGGTGCCAAGATTAGTTTCTGATAGCGCATCACAATGCAACCCGACGTACAGCTCTATATAGATCCCGTCTAACCCGGCGTCAGTTTCATTGACCGTCCACACGTCCACTGATTCATCCTCCTCTGGCAGCTTGGTCCCTTCTTTGGCGTAGATAGCAACGGGGCAAAAAGTATATCCACTATGGTGAACGTCCGCTGGGCGAATTTTGACGACGCCAACGAGTTCAGACATCTTGTCGTTGAAAGAATGCGACAATGGCGGGTTAATCGATAATAAGATGGCAAATCGATGTCACATTGATCAATTGATCCGCCGCAGCGCCAAAATTGAGCACGATAATATTTCTTATAGAAGGATTCCACGACAAAAAAAAACATTGAGTGCATACACAATGCACTAGTCTATGTACTCGCGTGGCTGGGAGTAGTCCCGCCAGTCGACGTCCTCGATTGCAGCATGTCGTTCTCCATGGCCCATCGCTCCCAAGATGTCATGCCGCTCTCCGGGGCCCATGACGCGCTCCCGTCGCTCCAGCCGCTCCTGGTGCAGCCTGTCCCATTCCCACTGCCGCCGTTCGGGCTCGCGCATCTCATCCACCATCATCTGCACCACGATGTGCCAATGTTGCAGAAGGCGCTGGGTCTCGGTGTCTTCGCCGTCGGCGAGGGATGTAGACGCGCTGTCGATGGTCGCATCCGCAGCGTCGGGGTTGACAGTCTGGGGCGTATCCGTAGCGCCGTCGACCGTGTCTGTGCTAAAAGTCAATAAAATCAGTCAGTATTCCAATAGAGCGAAACACAACGTACTTTGTGCCATCCCACTTCTTCACCCACTCTGCGAGCTCGTCGAAGCCTGCCTGCCACTCCATCTCGCGTTGGTACTCGGAAACGACACGGAGGCTCTCATCTTCCAACGGCTCAGACCTCTGACGCTTGATGGGGTTTTGTGATATGAGTTCTTGTGGCGGGGAGACTACATATCGTTTGTAAGTTGATTATTCCCAATTTTGAGTCATTTTAACTTGCCTGCACGTCGTCGTTTGTCGCGAGTCCGCATTGTAGTGCTAAAACTTTGAGAAAGATCAGGTGAAGTATGGATTTAACGTGGGACAAGTATCCACCGCCTCCGACTTCGGCACATCCCCAGCAACATATCAAATGTCACTGCGATTCGGGGCGCCTCCGCTTCCAACGCAACCAATCGGCGCCGCATCAATTGCTGTCCTCGCGGAGCTGCTTCATTGCATCCGCAGTAAGCCGCCGTTACCAACATCATCCCGCCCCGATCCAAGATCATGAGGTCCACAAGATGTGCATTCGTGCACTCGCGCCCACGTCCGTGCCCCAGGCGCAAACGTACCCCCAAGTCCTTCAACGACGCGGGCCCAAAGTGCGTGCCTGTCCAACGCTGAAACAGACATCAGCGAACTTCCAATGAGAAGCCAAAGACCTACCGTTATCCGGTGCAGTGGCACCTCCATATGCCCGTCCTTGATGCAGCGTCCGCAAAGAGTTGGGCCGATAACGCATGATTGACACTGATATTCGCCGGCATCATGTGCGCAGTTCGCGCACATCCACATTGAGGGCATATGGTGTCCCTGTTTGTAGTAACCGTCCTCAACGACCGCAGGGACAAGACCTTCAACGGTATTGGCAGGCGTCCTCAACGACGCCTGCGCCTTCAACGGCGTGGAGCTTCCTCAACGATGCCGAGGCTTGGACGCTGCTCAACCAGTGTTCACTTCTTTTCTTGTTCGCTTCTCCTTGACGTTACCGCTGTCGAGTAGCTACGTAGTACATCATTTGAATACGAAGACTTGAATGCTGAGCGAGGTCCATAAGACGTAGATAAGATTGTGAGATAAGGAGATAGCGGTTTTTGGACCTTTTATTTTTTTCATTACCTACCTGAAGTAAGCGGGTGATAGTATACACTGAGTAGCGCACGTTCCTTAAAAAATTTTGGGGACTTCTGAGTTCTTTTTCTTTCTCGTTTGTGGCGCTAGATGTTGAATAATTTTGATTTTTCCTTGAATAAAGAAAAAAATAGAATCGAACCCCATAAGGACTAGGCGAGGATCGAACTCGCTCCTCCAATAAACTTCTTTGAGTAACTCCTACGAAGTACAGGCGCTCTTCCGGCTGAGCCACTAGCCCATGACCTGCAGAGTGGCCTAGACACTTTTATGGACAAATCTATGAATTCATGAAGTATGTGGAGGAAAATGAATATATTGTGGGTGACTAATGGGTATGACTAAGGGCTTTTTCGACTTGGGAAATTCGTTCTGACAATGTGTTTTGCTCGAAAAAAAATCATTGAGGATTTTTGGAAGCAGTATAAGACATAGAATAAGATTAGCTAGGAAAGGAAGGTAAAGCGAGTATGAATGTGGAGGGCGGCGCGATGTTTCAGCACGGGAGGGGATGCTAGCAAGATGCCTGGGCTATATAGTGACGACGAGGTAGGATGAGAGTATTGAGTAGAATAGAAACGTCGTAGATCGAGGTAAAGGCACAAGGTAGGTGGAAAACGCCGCCGGTATGCCATCAACTTGCAAAAACAGCCGAAACAACGGCGGTGGGAAGGGGGTGGGGTGCGGAAGGGGTAGTGGTGGGGTGTAAGTGAGTAGGAGGGCCATTGGGGGCAGGGTGCGCAGCGCGGCGGGGGCGAGCGGCGGGGGGGCGGCCAAGCGGTGGGCGGGCGGCGGCTAACGGCGGGCAGGAGCGGACGGCTGAGCCAGGGGATCGATGAGGGATCGTAATAAGTAAACAGATATAGGATTTCGCGCGGAAAAACGCACCGGAAGAGCTGCGAGCTGCATTTTCGAGCGGCGGGAACAGGGGCGGCGCTGGGCGGTGTACGGAGGCACGTAGGCGCCCATACGTCGGGTAATGCCACGCCTAGTCCATAGCGAGGGTGCATGCCGAAGGGAAAGAAGAACCGAGCGCGGTGGGAGCGGCGGCGGCGGAATGGGCGGCCGGGACGGTGTGCGGGATTGCGAGGGAAGGAGGGGCGGTGGAGCTTTGAACAGCGAGGAGGGGTGATTGATGACCCTCAGCATGGTATAGATAAAGAAGAAAGGCAGCCGGGGGAACCGAGCTGCATTTATAGCGCCAATGGGTGCTGGACGGTACGTGAAGGCGAAGCTGATATCGGCCAAATTGGAGCATTACAGGGCAAGATAGGACCCTTGCTACATGGCGGACAGCCGAAGGTAGGCAGGGGTAGAGTGTCCACGCGCGGGAAGGAGCAGGAGGGCAGTGGCAAGCGAATCCAGGTAGGGGGAAGAGGAAGAGTGCAATTATAACATGTGTAAACAAAGGACCCCATTTGGAGAGCGACGCGCCCTGCGCACGGACCCTGCGGAAGGCGGGATGCACGCGCGCGCGGGGGCGCGCTGGGCCGGTAAATACGGGCGGTAATTATTATTGATTTGGGCTAAGGAAGGTGTGCTGATGTATCATGCCGCACGCTAATCAGAGGCTCTTATATCAGATGGCGCCCCGAACATCACCAATCCTTTGATAGATCGAAACGCCGTATACGCCTGGAAGGGCCCGTCCCAATCGCGTACGTGACACGCCGAGGACATGCCGCCGCTGCGAAAGAGAAGACTGCCCCGGGACCGGTGGTATCCTGCATTGTCGGGTTGTGTGCACACGGCCCTGCGCGGGTTGTAATAACATTACCGGATGCCGTGGTGTGGATGGGGGCAACAAGTGTACTTGGAATAAAGACCACAACAAGAAAAGTGCATGGGAACGGTTTTAGGACAGTAGGAACCATGTCGTATCTAGTCTTTATGAATCTCTCCGGTTTCTTCCTTTTTTAATTCTTTTTCGCTTTTTTCCCCTTCTGGGGACCCAGCTGATTGGTCGGAAAACCCTGCCGTTATCGCCACAGCCATACATCCAAGCCCAAGCCGGCGTGTACCTGTAGGAAACACTATGACGCTTCTGCGTTGTATTTTCTAGCCTCGTGTATTGCATCAAACAAGGTCTATGAAGTTCACGACGGGCCTGACACTGCCATAACCTCATCGTTTCGGCCTCTGCGTGCAACATGGTCACTTTCGGTATCCTTCGGACCCCGACGTTCTCAGAGGCGGGGTGGTCCAGCTGCCGCTTCAGACCTGAATCATACAAGAGGATGGGCCTATGCAAGGATTCTACCCAACAGTGCAAGATTGTCCAGAAGCTCCAATGGTTTGGAAAAACGTAGACGCCATTATCGAAAACAAGCTTTATCTGGGCAAGTGAGTAAACATGTCTAGTCGTGTAGCGTTGCGATTTATTTATCCCAAATACAGTCTCGTTGCTGCCCGTTCAACCCGCTCATTAACAGGTTAATTATACTCTGACTAAACCGTAATACCGTGATGCTGAACTCATGTGGATTATGCCGATCTTCTAATATATCTGCCTTCTGCTTGCCAATTTATTGAACATGCAATTCGCTGTGGAGGCACTATCTTGGTTCATGACGTGCAGGCAAGTTGTACCTCATAGTACGGCACCTTCATTATTAAGGCAAAAAAATGCAGGGTCTCTCCCGCAGTGCAGCTGTTGTCGCGGCGTATCGTGAGTGGTATTCTTCGGCGACCTGATTCATCGTTTAACTTTGGCAATCAGTGATGTGGTCTCACCGAATAAATGCAACGAAGGCTTTGGAAACCATAAGAAGAGGTGAGATTATGCCCAATTTTCCATCATATCGTATCTCTAACAACGTCGATGATTAGCACGCGAACAAATTTGGCCGAACGCTGGTTTCCAGGAGCAGCTTGTGCTATTTGAGCTATGTCAATACATGCCTTCGCCAACAAATGGGATTTATCAAAGCTGGAGGTATAAACTCGACCGCCGTCTCAGAGCCGCAGGTTTACGATGACCAGGAGGCGTTCCAGGATTTTGTTCTCCTTTACAATATTCTGTTCCTTGTATTCTAATCTACACTATTCCCTGTATTAATTAATCTCAAACTCCGGATTGACTTGCCCGTTCGTTCTCGCCGCGAATCTTGCGTCCCTTGTTATATCTACGGAAGAAAACCTTCCTTCATGGCATCTCATTCTAATAATGTGACCTCAATCGAGGATTCCGACTTAGTAATCTTCATGGGACCATGCAGGTGTTTGTGATTTACAGTGGCAAGGTTTTAGATGGAAACAGGCTCCACTCATTCCTCAAGACTGAATGAGCAAGAACAGAAACGAGTGATGAGACAAGCACCTTCGATGGAAGCTGATCATAACTTTTGGGAACGACTAGTATCGAGTGCAAATTGATCCCCAGAAGGCGACAGAGGAAGAAGTGTTGTGCCTCGGGGTGCTCTTGGAATAGAGCACCGTCGATATCGAGGCATATGTCGGCACCAGATGTCAGATAGCAGTCGACACGCGCCATGTACAGACCAAGGCCCTCCTTCACAGCCTCAGGGACCCAATTCTGTGCTTCATTGCGAAAGCGGCGTTACTCGCGTTCCTGGCCCGTCTTCGAGATTTTCTTGCGAGGGCTCTGGCATATTCCCCAATATCATGGTCGGCCGGCTTTTTTTTGGCCCTTTGGTTCTTAGCTCGTGCTCGATTCGCAATTTCGCATGGTGGGAAACCCGACGTGGAAACAAGATAGCGAATCAGCGAGAGGCGTGAGCTAGGCGCAAGTTGGGTCGGTGTCGTTCGCGTTCGCGCAAAGTGGAAGCTGAGTCCTATGCTATTGAATGGATTCTGTGTCTTGAAACTTACCTAAAATGCATCCAAGTCTTGTGTGTGGCAAGAATCACGAACGGATTCCGAGTGATCCTAGTCTCACAAAGGCAGGCATCACGATTGCGGCGCAAACCTTCGCAAACTCAGGATACCTATATCCTGAGGCCTGAGGTGCGAAGGTTCAAGGGAAGATCGTTCGTCTAGGCTCGTTCAGCCTCGCTACTTGTACCGGGCGCGATTTTCTGAAGATAGTCGTTCAGGATCACTACGTTCGTCTGCCTCTGTACCTGAGGCTCTTGCTGAGGGCGTACCGTACTACCTCAGATTTTGATGGCCGACACGTGACCACACGTGCCATCCCACAGTTGAAAGAATTTTGAAAGAATTCGTTCCAGCCTATAGGGTGCTATTAGTACCCTCCAAATTATATCCAGTAACTCCCCAAAACCTTTAAGTAGTCCATTGGATCCTGAAAGGTGGGGTCTAAGCAGGTGTTTCTGCTTCACAAGCCATTTGGTGTGTTTACACCCAGATTTCAAGAAAAATGAAAAGGTGGATTATTTTTGGGCAAGAAAGGCTGCCTGCAGAGGTGTTATCGTCTGTGGGAATTCATATCAGGTGACGCCCCGGGCATCAAAATCTAAGGTACGGTCTTCGGTCCGCCAATGGAATCAGACTAGGATTTTGTCCAAGTAGGTTCGGATCAAGCCCGCCGATCATTGCTTGTTGATGCGAGCAGTGTTTGGGTGCAAACAACCGGAGGGGCTTGGGCCAAGATGGGCGAAACGGGGGGGACGTTCGTCCTGCTCTACCACTCGATAATCATACTATAACCTCTGACTTTGCTGGCAAGAGTTCTTCATTAGAAGCAAACTTAGATTTTGGCCTCTTCAAAATTATATTCTCAGCAGCGATGGTCTTTCTCTGGAGCGTTGATGTCGTCCTTCATGGAAATTCTGTGTTCTACTTTTCTCGCAATTTCAATAGGTTCTTCCCCAATATAAATTAGTCTGACTTGCTGGCATCCTCCGGAGTATAAGACTGAGTCAATCTATGAAAGCACCTCAATATTTGTGATACAGCTGCGAGTGCAGGAAGAAATAATACCAAAAATGATGCCCAACTTTCCTCGACGTCCGCAGTCACAGTGTGACGTTTCAAGGCGGGGTCACATTGTGACTCCTTTGATCCTGCATGAAATGACCTGTTTGAAAGGCATTGAGCCTCCAGGGGGAACTTCCAAGTAAGGAGAAACGAATCAAGATACCTTTCACAGAGCAGTATGACTTTGACTGATCCAAAATCCTCGTGCGAACCACGGAATACCACTAAATTCTCCGAACATTGATGGCAGCCAAAATGCCTTGAAATATGCCAACCACGGGCGGGAATATTCTTTCGACTCGACTACTTGAATTCCATGCATCTCAGATAGCATTTCCACTTGTGCATGTTTCTTTGTTGGACTATATGAAGTCAGCAAAATAGTTTAAAGATCCCGGCTATTTTGATCACTTTGTCCCAAGCCTCTCTCCGAGAATGTCCAGCTTGCCGGACCAGAGACAGGCTTGCTCCGAACCTATTGTCCAAGAGGAAGTCAGATCAGTAGATCAGTACACGAAGTGTATGCATGGG